>JAJJWW010001509.1:0-96063 GCA_023531295.1 Papaver armeniacum | reverse complement strand
TAATTGCATTGATGAAAAATGAATTAAATGATTTTTATTAATTAAATGTGTTTTTCTCTTGATGATGCATGCTTAGTTTTAGACTCTTGATGCGTTATGCTTGCGACTAACATTTGATATTTTGGAAATCTGATTTGGCAATACTTTAGAATCAAATCAATTGTTTAAATTGCATGATATAAATTAATTTAAAACCACATAAGTATTGATGAATGGTGAAATCCTAGCTCCATCCTCTCCATAATTTTCACAACATCTTGTATTTTGAGTTTGTTATATTTTTGCTTTAAAAATTAAGTCTAAAAATCTGCTTTCACAAGTCTCAACGAACCTTTACTACAACATTATTGAGTCACACCAATTTTTGGCGACGACGGGACTTGTCTTTAGGGCTAGAGTTTTTAGATTTTCTTTTTAGGTTTTTATTTATTTATTCTTCTTTACGTTTTTGGTTTTTTGTCTTTTCCTTTCGCATTTTGGGATTTGGAGCGAAAGAAAAATTTGCCAAAGCTTTTGGTGGATACTTAAAGATTTGGAGTTAAAGACAAAGCGAAAGGAGCGAAAGAAGAAGATTTTTTTATATTTTATAAAAAGAGAGAAAAAAAAAAGAGAAGAATTTTTATTATTATTATATTTTTTTTTTGATATTTTTTTTTTTTAGACTTTCCTTTTCTTTTGCACTTTTATCTTTTTGACTTGGACATTTGGACATTCGGACATTCCTTATTTTTTAAACCCTACGGAAGGGTAGTATTAAATATCAAACCTGCTTGCGAGCAGGGACGGTGATTACGATATCACCTCGGCCCTCGGGTTCGTACATGACATAGAGCCGTGGCCCGAGTCGACTGACAACGGTTCATCCCCGTCTGGTACGGGAGGTAAGTTTGTCAAACACTCGCAATCCACAACTAGCGAGTTACTGTCTTCCTTCGTGTGAATATATGCTGAGGACTTGAAAACGGATGTTTTTAATTTCCTAGTAAAGGGCAAGGACTGGCCATATAAGATAAGGGTTCGGATTTCATCACCGTTCTCTTTCTTGCCCGCCTTAGGAAAACGATACTTAACGTGAACCTAAGCTTTAAAATTTGGAATAGAACGAGACCGATAGGGTAATGAGCTTAGTAGGAAAGTCGCTCAAAAATATTGGTTACTCTTTAGCATACTTCAAGTTCATGATGGTTTCGTGGAAGTTGAATGCGTGATCGCGCCGCCTTGTAATAACGGTGAGGCCTTGGGTATCAAAGCTCCACCGAGCTTCCTCGCCTTGATTCAACTTACTTTGACTCGGATTGATCCGTAGGGGTTTGCTTAGATTGTAACGAATTCCCTTTCTCAAGGATTAGAGCTGGTCTAGAAAACAATCTAAGTGGAGCCATCATGCTTTTGTTTGCTAGATATCATTAGGTTTGTTGTGGCGAGTCAGACCTTGTTTTTGTTTGCATAGAACTTCCCTTCCTTTTAGGATTTTTCTTTTCTTTTGTTTTCCTAGTGTGTATGCCCGAGGTCATTAAAGAACGGGGCTTGGAAAAGAAACACTCTAGGTCGTTTGATTAGTGACAAACCTAGTAGTTCTTCTTGTGAAGGCGGGAACTCGAAGACTCTTCTTTTGAGAGCCCCGTTTTTGGAAACTTCGCTTTGAGAATCTGACTCTTAGTGAGGAAAGTACCTCTAGTACTTCGCTTGTGCCAACGATGGCAACTTTGAAAGATTACACGCCCAATTGGGACTAACCGAGCTTCATGCATTAAATTGCCAGCCAATACGGCTAACTTCGAGATAAAAGATAGTATTCTTCAGATGATCCCTATATTCTTAGGGAAAAGATGATGAGAACCCTTATTTTCATATTAGGGACTTTGAGGAAATTTGTGGGACAATTAGAATTAAAGACCCTTACCGATGAAGTTTTGAAACTTAAGATGTTCCCATTTTCCTTAAAAGATAAAGCCAAGACTCCGGCAAACAACCTACCATCTGGATCCATTGAAACATGGCAGGAGCTTATTGCCGCTTTCTATATGAAATTCTACCCTAAGCATAAAACTGCTACTTAGGCGTAAAATTAGTGCTAGTGTGCAACAAGAGGGAGAGTCACTTTATAGGTTTTTGTGAGAGATTCAATGATCTCCTATCTCAATGACCTCACCATGGATTTGATAAGACGAAACTTGTAGGGATTATTTATGATGGTTTAGACTATTCACCAAAGCCATGGTCGAGTCTATGTGTGCCGGTGAGTTTACTAATAAAAGTGTTGAGGATGCCTTTACCTTCTTAGGAGTTGTTGCGAAATCCCAACAAAGGGGAGTCTTATGTCGAACCCCCTAAAAGACTCTTGGTTAATGCGAGTAGCACCAATATGGTAGATACAAGCTTAGGGTCGATGCTAAGTTTGCCGTTTTGTCCGTAAGGTTAGAAGCTTTGGAAATGGGTCAGTCTAAAATAGGTCCCTTTGTTGAACCTAATAGAGCCTCTCAAATCTCTAGTTGTGGAATAGGAGCCCGATAAATCATTTTGGGAAGGTCGTTAGTGAAGAGCAAGCTCATGCCGTCGTCTATAACAATGCTAGGTTTGAGAACCGTCGAGGTTTGACTTCTACTGTGAGACCTACAACCCCGGTTGAGAAACCATCCTAATTTTTCTTAGTCTAAGGGCCAGAATCAAGGTCTAGTAATTCTCAGCTTCCTGTGTTTTGTTTATACTCAGAACTAGTTTAAAAGAGACTCTCGCCTTGTATATTAAAAGCTTCAAAGGATCAACCAAATGGTTGCGCAAGGGATGTAAGAAAGTAAGAGTATAGGTTATGCTAACTCGTGCTATTTCCGAATTGAAAACCCAGGTTAGTGATAGGTGTAGAATACACCGTATTTACTATATAGTAGTTTATGCTTTCTTTGCTATTTTTCTTGTAAATTATGTATTTTACGCTTGTTTTGAGTTTTGTAGCTACTATGGAGTCACACGGAGGAAAAGGAGAAGAAATCACCCAATTTGAGTAAAAAGGGCAAAAAGGTCATTTTACTGGCAATTGATATTTGGAGCCTAACCACGGTTAAGGGCAACTCTTCTTGGAGGCGTACTAAACACAAACCAAAGCATTCTGTTAAGGGTTATCATACTGTGGTGCCCCTTATCATTATTAGAGGTTGTAATTATCAATGGGTGGTCTTTATCTTGGGCAAATAGCATCCCAATCATTCCCAACCCTAAAACCAAAGTGATTTCATCCCATTCTATTCTTTCATTTCACTAAATTGATTTTGTGTCTGAAAATCGAGAGATGAGAAATTCGGAGAAAAGAAACAGATCGAGAAGTTGAAATTAAGGAAGATATGGATCGGTTGTTCTTTGTATTCCGTCCGAGAGAAGATCAAGAGAAGAAATTGAGAGCAAACACTATTGGGGATTCTGTGTTGCTCAAGAATGGTTGTGAATCGAGAAGAAGTAGCCATGACTGCCAAAAGAAACCGAGAGATGGGAGAACTGTTTGATGTGAAGCTCGAGGAATGATGGCGGAAACTGAGAAGGATAATCGAGAAATGGGGTTGCTGAATAGATCTGCAATTTTGAGCTTCTGAATGAGTTACGGGATTTGATGTTAGGGTTCATATGAGAATTAAAGCTGGCGGTAATGATTCAGGGGCTTGTGGTTGATTTAGCCGTGCTATTGGTTTGCAGTTGCAGAATGGATTGTTGATAGTGATGAGTGCCTCCATGAACAACGCCAGAAAGAAGAAGGGGCGTATGTACTGGGTTTTTATTGAACCAAGAGTTGAGCAGATATTGGTAGCAATGGGTTCTGGAATAATGAAAGAATGGGTCAGTCTGATTCAATTGCTGTTGGTTGAAGTGAAGATGGTGATGTCATAAGGGAGCTGGCATATGAATTGCAATGGGTCTGATGGCTATGAAGTTGCAGGAGCAGTGAGTGTTGGTAGTTAGCTGTGGGATTTGATGATGGTTGGTCCTGGTGTTGAAATGGCTCAGATTGGAGTTGCAACTGAAGGTCAGGTGGTGCAGCTATGGTCTGGGGATGAAGGTTTGGCAGAGTCTTAAACTGGTTATGTGTTGTCAGGGGTCTGAGAGATGCTGCAATGGAATGGCAACTGAAAGTGCCAGTGGAGAAAATGCTGTTGCTCTTTGTTAGATGGAATTCACAACAGATGTGGGTGATAGATGGAGTTGCGGATCGGAGGTAGAATGAAGGCGAGATTGAGTATATGGCGAAAGCGGTTGTGGCAGCGGAGGTTGAATGAACAGTTATGCATTGGGATTCATCGGAGTCTTTGAATCGAGATTGCGTGTGGCTCTGTTGTGCAGGAGAAGTGAGCTGTGCTTTGTGATTGAGGCGGTGTTGGCTGCATGAAATGAGCTTGATGCGAGACACTGGAATGGAAGGCTCGAGGTCCGGGTTCGAGAAGGGAAGGAGCTGTGTAGATCTGCAGGTAATAACAATCTTGGTGGTTGCGCTGTTTGTTCTGCAGACAAGGCCGAGTTTATGGAATTATGGTGATTGAGTTATGCAACGCGGTTGAGAGGTTGGTGCGATCCGGTAATGGTCATGCACAATGATTGTGCATCGCAACAAGTTTAGCTCAGTGCAAAATGGCCTGGCTAGGACCAAATCGGTCGACTCAAAGAACTCGACTCGGTTTCGACTTCGTGACTTAGACCTTGACCCGCACTATCAGCTTGACTGACGGTTTGACTTTTGACCGTTAGTCCTAATCTGGGTAGACGGAATATTCCGTCGAATATTCTCCCGATGGACGAAATTTTCAGGCGGGCCGGCGGCGACTATTCCTGGCCGGATTCCGGCCACAATCCCATTTTCCTAATGCAAAAATTCCGAATTTTCTATGGACTTCTCTCATGGGTGTGAAGACTTTGGCTAGGAAATGATGGAGAATTGGACTCAAATTTGGAAAGAGAAGGTGGAAGAGTTGAGAAAAGCTTGGATTTGGAAATTGAATTGCAAAAGAAAAAGGATTCTACTCCTTAGAAGATTTGGAGAATATTGAAGCCTATAAATAGAGAAGTTTTCTACAACTTCTACACACCTCTCTACACACACAACACTTGTGTTTTTGTTTTCAAAAATTCTTCTTGTTAATTATTTGTGTGAACTTAAAAATTCTCCTTTTAATTATTATTATTTGTGTGAATTTCAAAAACATGAGTAGCTAATTTTCTTATTGATTGAGGATGAATTCCTAGTTCTTAACATGATTTGAGTTTTGTTTTCAATTCTATCTTGAAGTTTTTCACACGATTATCGATTGTTTTTACTAATAGGAATTTTTATTCATTCATGATTGATTGATAGATTGTTTGGAGTGCACGCTAAATTGATTTGTTAATTGATCTATATCTAGTATAAGTTAGGGAATACGTAATCGTTTCGACACTTTACACAAGTAGAAAACACAAGACCTTGCGGAGGGATTCCGTGGAGCAATTGTGTGTAGAAACAACGCTAGAAAGTGGACCAAGCGAACCGAGTTTAACTACTAGTACTAAACCTAAATTCATAAATCTTAATGCATTCCGGGAATTACATCTTGTGTTTTAACCTCAAGGTGGTTCTTTTGAATAGAATCGATAACTAAGCGGACTGTTACTCGAAATTAGGGATTTTGGGGCTAGCTAAGCGGACCTGCTATCCTACGGTTGGTGATAATCTGTGACTAATAACAAGTAGAAAAGAACATAACTTTAATCATTGTTTTGCAAACGAAGAAGGACTCCTTGATCTTGCCTCTCTTATTGCTTTCATCTTTCAACTTTCGATTTTAATTGCTTTGTTTATTTTCTTTTGCTTTTACACCCCCCTTTCGTGATAACTTTTACAACTAAGATCTCTTGCTCCTCGTGGGAACGAACTTGACTTCCATTATATTATTTTTAATTGAGTGAAACATTGATTAATTTGATTGCACCTACGACACGCATCAAATTTTGGCGTTGCCGGGAGCAACGGGCGATTTTTAGTTGTTTTTATTTTTCTTTTTTGCTTTATTCTTGCTTTGTTAGATTCTTTACCGTATCTAACTTAGTTTGTGAGAATCTTGTTTCAGGTGTTATACCTTTGGTGAATGCTTAGAGAGGGTGAAGCCCAGAGTCCAATACGTCTTCGATCCCAAGCACTCAACTAAAGGATTTCATTCGTGCGATTAACACTCCACTTTCTCCTTCTTCATCAAGTGATTCGGACAAAGAGGAAGAAACAATGGCCGATCGCACACTAAAGGACCTAGCTTCTCACAAGCTTGACACACAACAATGGTGTATCCAAACTAACTCAACCTTCGAGATCAAGCCGGGTTGATTAGAGAGTTACCAAAGTTCCATGGCATGGTGAATGAGGACCCAAACAAACATCTTATGGACTTCTATGCCATAGTTATGGCCATGCTTCCACCGGAGACTAATGCGGATGGAGCATTGTTGAAAGCTTTCCGTTTTCTTTGGCACGCAATGCTAAGGAATGGTTATATTATTTGCCTTCCTAAGTATCACAACATGGAATGGGATGAAGAAACTTTTCCTCGAGAGATATTTTCCCGCATCCAAAGCTACTCAAATTCGCAAGGAGATATGTGGATTGAAACAACAAGTGGGAGAATCATTGTATGAATGTTGGGAGCGATACAAGAGGTTGGTGGCAAGCTGTCCACACCATCAATTTAGTGACGTTATGATACTCCAATACTTCTATGAAGCTCTTCACCCAAGTGATAGGTCTCTTCTTGACGCCGCGGGTGGTGGTGCACTAATGAACAAGACTTTGACCGAAGCTAGAGAGTTGATTGAAAGTATGGAGGCGAACTCGCAACAATTCTACACAAGGGATGAACCAATGGTTAGGCGAGTGCATGAAGTTAGTGATTCTTCATCACATCTTGATCAAAGGATGAGTAACATGGAGATAATGATGCAAAGGATTGCCGCGGTAATTATTCCGGATGGTGAGACCGAACAAGTGAATGTTTTATATCCAAATCAAAGGCCAAGGTACGATTCATACTCCAATACCTATAATCCCGGTTGGAAGGATCATCCCAACTTTAGTTATGCAAACAAGCAAGCGGCGGCTCCTAATCCATATGCGCAACAAGGTGGTTTTCAACAATCACGATTCCAACCTCAACAAGGTGGTTCTCAACAATTCCAACCACAACAAGTCAAGGAACGTGATTCTTCAATTGATGATAAGCTTAATGTCATGATGCAAGGTATTACGTCATTGTTTCAACAAAATCAACAAAAGACCGATTCGGCTATCAAGGATTTACAAACTCAAATGGGACAATTGGCGACCGATGTGAACCTATTAAAATCTCAAGCATCCACAAAACTTCCTTCACAACCATTTGTGAATCCAAGAGAGAATGTTAATGCGGTTACTCTAAGAAGTGGAAGACAAGTGAAGGGTCCAAGTCATCATGAAGAAGTTATTGAAGAGGTAGTCAAAGATAAGGAGGAAACCGCACCAAAGGAGAATTCAACACCAACCGATCAATCAAAGGAACCGGTGCCTTCTTTCACTACTCCACCTCCTTTTCCTAGTCGTTTTGCTAAATCCAAGAAAGAAGCTCAAGACAAGGCGCTCATGGATATCTTCAAGAAGATTGAAATCAACATACCATTCATTGAGGCCATTAAGACAATTCCAAGGTATGCCAAGTTCATGAAGGAATTATGCATCAAGAAGGATAGGTTGCTTGATAATGAAATTACTAAAGTTGGCGAGAGTGCGTCGGCTATGCTATTGAAGAAGATGCCTACAAAGTGCACGGATCCCGGTGGTTTCACGGTGCAAATTACTATTGGTAAACAAAGGTTTGAACATGCTTTACTTGATTTGGGAGCTTCCATTAGTGTGATGTCGGCCGAAATATATGACTCCTTGAATCTTGGACCTTTGAAAGAGACAAGAGTTATTATCCAATTGGCAAACAAGTCTAACATATATCCTAAGGGGCTTGTAGAAGACGTGCTAGTGCAAGTAAATGAGCTTATTTTTCCGGTGGATTTCTTTGTGGTGGATATGGACAACAATGAGAACCGATCATCTACTTCTTTACTTCTTGGGAGGCCATTCATGAAGACCGCAAAGACGAAGATTGATGTTGATAAGGGTACACTCACTATGGAATTCGACAAGGAGATAATACACTTTAACATATTTGAAGCCATACGATACCCAAGTGATGTGCATTCCGTTTACTCCATTGATGTGGTTGATTCATTAGCGCAACAAATGGTGGAATTGAACCAAGAGGATGAACTTGATGTGGTGTTGCAAAAGAGCATTGAATTGGACGTCCATGGCTTGTCTAACTTGGATGTTGAAATCTCCAAGGAATTAGTAGAGATGTGTGGTGCTTTGGCGACATTGCAAGAGGCTAAAAAGGGTAATGTTTCATATATTTCTTTACCCGTGAATGATGAAATACTTGTACCATCTATTGTGAAGGCGCCCAAACTAGAATTGAAGCCGCTTCCGGACCATTTGAAGTATGCTTTCTTGGGAGATGGAGATGAGCTTCCGGTGATTATTTCTAAGAACCTCACACCGGTACAAGAAGACCGTTTGCTTAGAGTCTTGAAAGAGCACAAAACGGCTATTGGGTGGACAATTGCGGACATCAAAGGCATTAGTCCATCCATGTGCATGCATAGGATTCTAATGGAAGAGAACGTGAAGCCGGTGCGTGATGCTCAACGTCGGCTCAATCCTCCCATGATGGAGGTTGTGAAAAAGAGATACTCAAATTGCTAAGTGTGGGGGTAATCTACCCAATTTCCGATAGCAAGTGGGTTAGTCGGTTCAAGTGGTACCCAAGAAATCCTGAGTCACGGTTGTTCGAAATCAAGACGATGAACTTGTTCCTACAAGAGTTCAAACTGGTTGGAGAGTGTGTATTGACTATAGAAAGCTTAATTCCGCAACCCGCAAGGATCACTTTCCTTTACCTTTCATTGATCAAATGTTGGAGAGGTTAGCGGGGCATTCTTATTATTGCTTCTTGGATGGTTATTCGGGATACAACCAAATTGTTATTGCACCGGAGTACCAAGAGAAGACCACTTTCACTTGTCCATTTGGAACGTTTGCATATAGACGGATGCCGTTCGGCCTTTGCAATGCGCCGGCTACTTTTCAAAGATGCATGGTGAGTATATTCTCGGATTATGTGGAGCGCATCATCGAGGTATTTATGGATGACTTTAGTGTTTATGGCAATTCTTTTGATGGTTGTTTAAATAACCTTGAACTAATTCTTAAACGATGCATAGACACAAACCTTGTCCTTAATTGGGAGAAATGTCACTTTATGGTAAACCACGGCATAGTACTTGGTCACATTGTGTCCTCTCGAGGGCTCGAAGTGGACAAGTCAAAGATAGATTTAATAAGAAACTTACAATATCCCACTTCGGTGAGGGAAATCTGTTCTTTTCTTGGCCATGCAGGTTTCTATAGGAGGTTTATCAAGGATTTCTCCAAAATCTCCATGTCGATGTGCAAGTTATTACAAAAGGAGGTACCTTTCAACTTCAACAAGGAATGCAAGGATGCTTTTGATAAATTAAAGGATATGTTGACAAGTGCGCCAATTATCAAATCACCGGATTGGAATCTTCCATTTGAATTAATGTGTGATGCTAGTGATTATGCGGTTGGAGCCGTTTTGGGTCAAAGGGTGGACAAGTTGTCCCATGTTATCTATTATGCATCTAGGACCCTTAATGATGCACAAATCAATTATTCTACCACGGAAAAGGAGTTATTGGCTATAGTTTTCGCATTGGAAAAATTTCGATCATACTTGGTGGGTACAAAGGTTATTGTGTATTCCGATCATGCCGCACTAAGACACTTAATAAAGAAGAAAGAAGCTAAGCCAAGATTAATCCGGTGGATCCTATTGTTACAAGAGTTCGACATAGAAATTCGTGATAAGAGGGGTGTGGAGAATACCGTTGCGGATCATCTTAGTAGACTTGTTATGTCTCAAGAGGAACTTCCATTACATGACCGCTTTCCGGACGAACAACTTTTCTCCATGGAAGAATCAACACCTTGGTATGCGGATATAGTGAATTACTTGGTGACAAGGAAAGTACCTAGTACAATGTCTAATTTCCAAAATATGAAACTTAAGAAGGTAGCTAAACAATATGTGTGGGATGAACCATACTTATGGAAATATGGCGTTGATCAAATAATGCGAAGGTGCGTGCCTAATTCCGAATTTCAATCCATTCTCTCCTTTTGCCACACTTTTGCATGTGGTGGCCACTTTGGTTCGAAACGTACCGCTCTCAAAGTTCTCGAGAGTGGATTTTATTGGCCCACCTTGTTTGAAGATTCATATGTTTTTGTAAATCGTGTGATAGATGTCAACGAACGGGCAATCTAGGTGCTCGAAATCAAATGCCACTCACACCAATTCTCGCCCAGTTGAGGTTTTGATGTGTGGGGTATTGATTTTATGGGCCCTTTTGTCAATTCGAATGGGAATTTTTATATACTTCTTTAGTTGATTATGTTTGAAATGGGTGGAAGCTAGAGCCACCAAAACTAATGACTCTCAAGTTGTTTGTGATTTTGTAAGGGAAAACATTTTCAATAGGCATGGTACACCAAGAGTGGTGATAAGCGATGGAGGCTCACATTTCAAGAAGGCTTTCCACGCTCTCCTCAAGAAGTACAACATAACACACAAAATTGGTACGCCTTATCATCCACAAACTAGTGGACAAGCGGAAATTTCAAATCGTGAGATCAAGTCCATTCTTGAGAAAAAACGGTGAATACCACAAGGAAAGATTGGAGCTTTAAGCTCAATGATGCACTTTGGGCGTATAGAACGGCGTATAAGACACCGATTGGTATGTCTCCATATAGGTTGGTTTATGGTAAGGCTTGTCATCTTCCGGTTGAACTTGAACATAAGGCTTATTGGGCGATAAAGAAATTCAACATGGAGTATGATGAGGCGGGGAAACAAAGGAAGTTACAACTACATGAGCTAGAGGAGATACGTAATGATGCTTACGAGAGTGCCCGGATTTACAAGGAAAAGACTAAGCTCTTTCATGACAAGATGATTTCGCGGAAAAGTTTTGTTGTGGGGCAAAAGTCCTTTTATTTAATACTCGTTTACGTTTATTTCCGGAAAGCTTAAGTCCGTTGGGTGGGACCATTTGTTGTTACTAATGTTTATGCTCATGGTGCAGTTGATATTGTTAGCGAAAAAACAAGACAACATTTGAAAGTCAACGGCCATAGGTTAAAGCCATATTATGAAAACTTTCCAACGGAGCATGTGGACGTAATTGGACTTCAAGATGCACTCCCTCTGGAGGAGTAATGTGCCGCAAGAGCTAAGTCGGGCCGTCGACTTTAAAACAAGCGCTTAATGGGAGGCAACCCATAGGTTTTGTATTTCTTATCTTTTTGCTTTTCGTTATTTCTTTTTCTTGTTTCTTATCATGTTAAAATCTCCCACCTTGACTTTACTAGGAGGATTCAATTACATTGAGGACAATGTAAGGTTTAAGTGTGGGGGGTGGCTAAGCATGTTTTTAAAACAAAAATTACAAAAAAAATTAAAAATTTTGAAAAAAAAAAAGTTTTACTTAAAAATTCCAACTTTTAAAGATTTTAGAGTCACTAGCATATTTCTAGGTATGTTTACATAGAGATTTTGACCGACATAATTGAACTTGGAAATGTTAGAGAACTACATTCGGATTTCTTGTTTGTTAGAGTGTTAAATAATGGATTTAATCATGCCGGTGATGCGAATTTGGTGCAGGGAGAAATGCGTTATTAGAGTTGCTTGATCAATCATTAGTGGAGACTACCCATATTCATATCATGTGAGGCACGACCAGAAATTTTCCATCTACTAGAGAGCTTCTTTTGAGTGTGTCACCGTAAGTAAATTCGGGTAGAATGGTGAGCTACCCAACCTCCCACCAATAGAAGCACTACTCTTTGATCTCTTGAGTGCTAATTTTGTCAATCATGAGGGTGACGTCCATGGATGAAAGCTTCCTTCTTGTAGTTCGATTTGCAGTTAGCACCATTCTCTCTCGCGACAACAACGGATCCATAGAAACACATTCATCATCAACAAGAAGCGACATCAAAATCTACAAGGAAAGATGGAAAAGTTTAAGGTTTATAAGCAACGGAATGAGAAAAAGAGCAAATTTCAAATTCAAGTAAAGCAACATACAAATGAGCGGATTCACATATATGTTGAAGACTTACAATACAATGAGGTAATTTTATATCCAAGTATGAAGACTTATTCATGAAAGCGAAGAAAATTAAAAGGTGAGAATTTTTTGAAGTTTATGATTTCAAGACGATACAAGAAATGGAGAATCAAGCGGTAAAATACTTCTTCCACGGCCATGGTTTATTTTGTATTTAATTTCTCTTGTTTGTGAAAAAAAAAAAAAAAAAAAAAAAAAAAAAAAAACAAGAGAAATATTTGTTCTTATTGAATGAGCCGTGGGGAAGGAAAATTTATAAGAAAGTTTCAAGCGACAAGGATTTTAAGGTAAAAAGGGTTACAAATTGTTAAGGATTTATGAAATTCAAGGGTTTATCATCAATAGTTGAAACCGAAGACGAAGACTAAGAAGATCAAGACGAGGAGCGGAAGACGTTTTTATTGGATGCCGTGAGAGTGGTGTTATCATAATTGGCGATCGGATGTGAAGGTGAGTAAGTAATCTCATCCTCGATAATATGATTGATTTCCTTTCGTAGAGATCGTCGAAAAATGGTTTTCAAAATATTAAAAGATGTGGGTTTTTAAAAATATTTCGGAAGTTATCCTTCCCACCATTCAACGTGATGCGGGATTTCTATCTTCATTCCTACTGCACACATGTGAGAACCATAAAAAGCCGTCTTTTTGAGTGCAATTATCATAAAATCTTTTTGGTGAGGCGAAGTCGAGGCGAAATGCTTATTGATCGTTTCTCAAACACGCATTCTCTCATTATGGTGTGGTTATTTCTCACTCAACATTTAAGAACGAGAATATGTTCTTTAGTATTTCTAACTTCTTATTACTAGCATGCAGAAACTCTATGTCCTCATAACTCTTTGGATGCTTGTGACGCTTAACGCTACGAAGTTGTGAGTTTTAGTTTGATTTGCTCGAGGACTAGCAAAGTCTAAGTGTGGGGAATTTGATAGGTGTAGAATACACCGTATTTACTATATAGTAGTTTATGCTTTCTTTGCTATTTTTTCTTGTAAATTATGTATTTTACACTTGTTTTGAGTTTTGTAGCTACTATGGAGTCACACGGAGGAAAAGGAGAAGAAATCACCCAATTTGAGTAAAAAGGGCAAAAAGGTCATTTTACTGGCAATTGATATTTGGAGCCTAACCACGGTTAAGGGGCAACTCTTCTTGGAGGCGTACTAAACACAAACCAGTTACGGTTAAGGGGTTGTCATACAGGGTGCCCCTTATCATTATTAGAGGTTGTAATTATCAATGGGTGGTCTTTATCTTGGGCGCAAATAGCATCCCAATCATTCCCAACCCTAAAACCAAAGTGATTTCATCCCATTCTATTCTTTCATTTCGCCTGAAATTGATTTTGTGTCTGAAAATCGAGAGATGAGAAATTCGAGAGAAAAGAACAGTCGAGAAGTTGAAATTAAGGAAGATATGGATCGACATTCTTCGTATTCCGTCCGAGAGAAGATCAAGAGAAGAAATTGAGAGCAGTTGCTATTGGGGATTCTGTGTTGCTCAAGAATGGTTGTGAATCGAGAAGAAGTAGCCATGACTGCCAAAAGAAACCGAGAGATGGGAGAACTGTTTGATGTGAAGCTCGAGGAATGATGGCGGCCTGAAAGGATAATCGAGAAATGGGGTTCTTTGAATAGATCCGCAATTTTGAGCTTCAACGAATGAGTTACTAGGATTTGATGTTAGGGTTCATATGAGAATTAAAGTCAAGCGGTAATGATTAGGGGCTTGTGGTTGATTTAGCCGTGCTATTGGTTTGCGGTTGCGAGAATGGATTGTTGATAGTGATGAGTGCCTCCATGAACAATGAGAGAAAGAAGAAGTGGCGTATAAATGGGTTTTTATTGAACCAAGAGTTGAGCGAGATATTGGTAGCAATGGGTTGGAATAATGAAAGAATGGGTCATCTGATTCAATTGTTGTTGGTTGAAGTGAAGATGGTGATGTCATAAGGAGTCTGGCATATGAATTGCAATGGGTCCGATGGCTATGAAGTTGCAGGAAGCGATGAGTGTTGGTAGTTAGCTGTGGGATTTGATGATGGTTGGTCCTGGTGTTGAAATGGCTCAGATTGGAGTTGCAACTGAAGGTCAGGTGGTGCAGCTATGGTCTGGGGATGAAGGTTTGGCAGAGTCTTAAACTGGTTATGTGTTGTCAGGGGTCTGAGAGATGCTGCAATGGAATGGCAACTGAAAGTGCCAGTGGAGAAAATGCTGCGTTCTTTGCTTTGTTAAGATGGAATTCACGGTGAGATGTGGGTGATAGATGGAGTTGCGATTGGAGGTAGAATGGAGCCGAGATTGAGTATATGGCGGAGCGAGGCTATGGCGGTGAGGTTGAATGAACAGGTTATGCATTGGGATTCATCGGAGTGCTGAACTGAGATTGCAGGTGGCTCAAGTTGTGCAGGAGAAGTGAGCTCTGTGCTGCTGATTGAGGCAGTGTTGACCGAATGAAATGAGCTTGATGCAGACCTGGGAATGGAAGGCTCTGAGGTCTGGTTCTGGAGAAGGGAAGGAGCTGTGTAGATCTGCAGGTAATAACAATCTTTGGTGGTTGCATTTATGTTGCGGCAAAAAGCCTGAGTTTATGGAATTATGGTGATTGAGTTATGCAATGCAGCTGGAGAGGTTGGTGCAGGATCCAGCTAATGGTCATGCACAATGATTGTGCTGCAACAAGTTTAGCCTGTGCAAAATGGCCTGGCTAGGACCAGTCGGTCGACTCAGCAACTGACTCGGTTCGACTCGTGACACAGACCTTTGACCCGCTGACTAACAGTTGACTGACGGTTGACCTGTTTGACCGTTAGTCCTAACGGTGGACTGACGGAATATTCCGTCGAATATTCTCCCGACGGACAGAAATTTTCAAAGGCCATGGCGACTATTCCGGTCGGATTCCGGCCAAATCCCGATTTTCCGAGCAAAAATTCCAGAATTTTCTATGGACTTCTCTCATGGGTGTGAAGACTTTGGCTAGGAATTGGATGGAGAATTGGACTCAAATTTGGAAAGAGAAGGTGGAAGAGTTGAGAAAAGCTTGGATTTGGAAATTGAATTGCAAAAGGAAAAGGATTCTACTCCTTAGAAGATTTGGAGAATATTGAAGCCTATAAATAGAGAAGTTTTCTACAACTTCTACACACATCTTCTACACACCTCTCTACACACACAACACTTGTGTTTTTGTTTTCAATTCTTCTTCTTAATTATTTGTGTGAACTTGAAAATTCTCCTTTTAATTATTATTTGTGTGAATTTCAAAAACATGAGTAGCTAATTTTATTATTGATTGAGGATGAATTCCTAGTTCTTAACATGATTTGAGTTTTGTTTTCAATTCTATCTTGAAGTTTTTCACACGATTATCGATTGTTTTTACTAATAGGAATGTTTATTCATTCATGATTGATTGATAGATTGTTTGGAGTGCACGCTAAATTGATTTGTTAATTGATCTATATCTAGTATAAGTTAGGGAATACGTAATCGTTCTCGACACTTTACACAAGTAGAAAACACGAGACCTTGCGGAGGGATTCCGTGGAGCAATTGTGTGTAGAAACAACGCTAGAAAGTGGACCAAGCGAACCGAGTTTAACTACTAGTACTAAACCTAAATTCATAAATCTTAATGCATTCGGGAATTACATCTTGTAAGCGAACCTCAAGGTGGTTCTTTTGAATAGAATCGATAACTAAGCGGACTGTTACTCGGTGAAATTAGGGATTTTGGGGCTAGCTAAGCGGACCTGCTATCCTACGGTTGGTGATAATCATGACTAATAACAAGTAGAAAAGAACATAACTTTAATCATTGTTTTGCAAACGAAGAAGGATTCCTGGATCTTGCCTCTCTTATTGCTTTCATCTTTCAACTTTCGATTTTAATTGCTTTGTTTATTTTCTTTTGCTTTTTACACCCCCCTTTCGTGATAACTTTTACAACTAAGATCTCTTGCTCCTCGTGGAACGAACTTGACTTCCATTATATTATTTTTAATTGAGTGGAAACATTGATTAATTTGATTGCACCTACGACACGCATCAGTTAGTCAGATAAACGAGTCTCTGAGGGAAAAAGGTAAGTTTCCTAGTCAAACCCAGCCCAATCCTAGAGGAATTCATCAGGTAAGTGAAAGACCATCCCATCATGTGAATTCAATAACAACCCTTAGGAGTGGTAAAATGGTAGACAATAAGGTAGCCATGCCTAGTGGACATATTTGTAGTTCCACCTTCTACTTCCCAAGAGGAACCCGTAGCTGAGGAAACTGAAACAACCTCTAAGGACTCCCAAGAAATTCCTGTTGAGCCCGGCTTTGTTCCTAGAGCCCCATATCCACAGTTGTTAGCCCCAACAAAGAAGGAGTCGATTTTCAACGAAATAATGGAAACATTTAAGTAGGTGAACATCAACATTCCGCTATTAGAAGCAATTAGGAAAATGCCTGCGTATGCCAAGTTCCTTAAAGATCTTTGTACATGAAAGCGTAAGCTTAATGTCCATAAGAAAGCCTTTTTAGCTGGACAAGTAAGTTCAATTCTTCTGAACCAAACACCCCCTAAGTATAAAGACCCTGGATGCCCCACCATATCTTGTGCAATCGGTAATCACATGATCGATAAGGCATTACTTGACTTAGGAGCTAGTGTTAACTTACTTCCGTATCATGTATACACCCAGCTAGGTCTTGGTAAGTTGAAGCCGACTAAAATGACACTTCAATTAGCTGATAGGTCTGTCAAAGTCCCTCGTGGTGTCATAGAAAATGTTCTTATTAAGGTTGATAGGTTCATATATCCAGTGGATTTTGTTGTTCTAGATACCCAACCTGTTCAGGACCCAAGTGCTCAAATACCCGTGATTTTAGGCCGCCCATTCTTAGCCACATCTAATGCCATCATCAATTGTAGAACCGGACTTATGAACATATCTTTTGGTAATATGACTACTGAGCTAAATGTCTTTAATGTCATTAAGTCTTCTGAGATAGATGATTTAGAAGTGGTGAACATGATTAGCACTCTAGTTCCTAATCCTTTAGCTTGCACTATGTTTGATAATCCATTATTTGATGAACCTTTTAGTGCTTCGGAGGAGGTAACCATGACGAACACCTTAGTTGATGAGCCTATATTATAGATTCTCTTTGATAATCCCTTATATGATGATGTTGTTCGTTTAGATGACCAGTCTCCCAAAGAAGCTAGTTATTGTCTTTGACTTTATGGACCCTAGAATCCATCCCATATATTTTGGTCCATCTGAGGATATTTTTCACCCTAAGTTTGGGGGTAATGATGACTCTAGTGATCGTCTTGTATCCCTAATTGAAGTCCCTAACTTGGGACTCGAGCTTTGTGTGTCTAAGGTACTACTTGAGTTTCTTCAAACTTTGCTACCCGATCCTCCAGGATCTACCGTCCATGAAGAAACCCGGTTCTTGAAAACATATCATTCGGTTGAACTTTGTTTTACTAGACACATATATAGAGCACAAAGAGACACCCCAGATAAATCTAGTTGCCTTAATAAGAGCCCTAGATCAAGTTATGCTCCTTCTGCTCATTTTTCTAATCCAAGATGGTAGTCTTTCATTTGTGTCTGCTCTATTTGGTTCTGAGGACCTGCAACTATTTCGGCTATTGGTATATGACTTTGGAAGGTGACAATCCTTTTTGAGGTATTTGATGTCTAGCTAAGGACTTTAAATTTAGCATTTTTTTGGAGGCACCCACGCTGATGCTTACGGTAATATCCTTCCTTATTTCTTTTTCCATCCATCAAGTGGTAACGTTTCTCCTTGTTCATGCTTTTAATTAAATCTTTAGAACATTGAGGACAATGTTAGATTTAAGTTTGGGGGTGGGGAAGAAACTTTTTGTTAGCTTTTAGTTGCAATAAATAAACTCCAGAGCCTAGAAATTTAAGTTTATTAAGGTCGGCACTAACCAATCTAAGTGGATGGAAGCATTTTGGTTGTAGGAGTTGAGGAACCAATCTGATTAGATGGAAACATCTAAAGAGTCTATTCATAAAAGCACAGATCTCAGGTGTTAGAAAAGAAAACATGGTAGTTTCGCCATATCCTCATGATGGAAACATCGAAAGAATCCTGATCACTTCTTTTATTTTTCTCTTTACCATTGCTAGGGTGAAATAGAGTGACTGAGATACTCAAAAAAAAAAAAAAAATTGAGACCGGACCACTAGACCAACCGGAATAAATACAATAAAGTCGATCACTGGTACCCTTGTATATGCCACCGAGTTCACCTAGAGTTAGGATTATCGATTCTTTGGTTCCCTTGTATATGCCAGTGTGTTGATATTAGTCCGGACCGGTATCTCGGTCCATTAGGATAGGTTCACCTTAGTTAACATCATCCACGTTTTTCTCTACATCCATCTTCTTAATCTATCCATGTGATTGGTTGACTCAGGTTTATGATGTCCGAAACTATCTCGAGTAGAGCTCTGTCACTTTATATGAATTTTAGTATGCTTGAGTGCAAACTCGTGTACAGCAATTGGAATTTCGCATCAGGGTACTTCCTCCTGTAGTCAATAAGTATGCCAACCAAGGAGATTCTTTAGTGCCTTCCAAGATTTTGCGTAGATAGTTAGGTCCTGAGTAAAGGTTTTGTGGGTACACCTCACAGTAAACCCTCCGGAGACAACACTCGCCACTAGGGCCACCTAGGGGTTCAAATGATTTTTATTTTCTAGAATAAATTTGCTCGAGGACTAGCAAATTATAAGTTTGGGGTATTTGATAGACGCATTTATGTGTCTAATTTGTCCTCAATGTTTCGTATTGTTAGTACTCGTTTTTGTCCTTATTATGGTGTTTTTTGTGTTTTTGTAGGTATTTTTTGGAAATAAAGATTTTTGGAAAATTCGGCTCGAAAAGTTGCTCTAACACCCCCCGGAGGACATTTGCTATTCGGACTCCCCACTTTGGATAAGGGGTAACCCAATTGCTAAGGGGAAACCCATTTCTATTCACACCCCACAGCTGGTTAAGGGGCACATTTCTTCTTCATTTCAAAACGCTGGTTTTGGCGGGAAAAATAATTCTCGCCTGGCAGATTTGGGGTCGACAATTATAGCCTGTTTCGGTGAGACTAAATGGCTGGAATTAATTGGGTTGATTCCGTTGGCTAAACGAGTGGCTGGGTACGAGCTTTTGCTCGACTAAATTTGGCTAGAATCTCGCATGGAAGAAAACGGGGTCTCTCGGGTTTTTCCGAGTTCGAGTGTGTGGTCGAGAGATTTTCGTGTGTGTGCTCCATGTTATACTACTTACGGATGGTCACTTTGAACGTGTTGGGAGTCTTATGTCACGAGAAAACAGTTGAGGAGGTAAAATAGGGAAGAAAATATTCCCGAGAATATTTTTATCAAAGCGGATGTAATGAGAGAATTTGAAGAGTTATTGTCGTGATTTCTTGCCCCCGCGAGTATAAAAGAAGCTCTTGGAGGTCATAGAAGAGCACGGAGAGATTGGGAGTAGTTTAGAACGTCACGCATTCGAGAAAATCAAGTCTGCAGAATTGCCATTTATAACTGAGCTGTGAAGAACACCAAGAACATTCAACGCACATGGAGCAGTCGTTTATGCTACAGCGACTGAGGGTCGTAGTTTAGGAGACAGACTTAAATAAACAGTGACAACGACACTCTTGTTTTATCGTTCTCTGTAACAGATCGGTTTGTAACAAATAAAACTGTTACAAACCCGGTTTTATAATTTCTTCTCCCTTTTCATCTTTGTAAACACCCTTTGAGCAATAATAATGATTTTTGAGCGTGTTTACACCATGATGAGCTAAACCCATCCTTTGGAGCGACGGAGGAAGCCATTCTTTCAAGAATTATGTGGTAACATTTACTTTATTAATTTATGCAATATTTTTATATGATTAATTGCATTGATGAAAAATGAATTAAATGTGTTTTCTCTTGATGATGCATGCTTAGTTTTAGACTCTTGATGCGTTATGCTTGCGACTAACATTTGATATTTTGGAAATCTGATTTTGGCAATACTTTAGAATCAAATCAATTGTTTAAATTGCATGATATAAATTAATTTAAAACCACATAAGTATTGATGAATGGTGAAATCCTAGCTCCATCCTCTCCATAATTTTCACAACATCTTGTATTTTGAGTTTGTTATATTTTTGCTTTAAAAATTAAGTCTAAAAATCTGTTTTCACAAGTCTCAACGAACCTTTTACTACAACATTATTGAGTCACACCAGTTAGTATTATTGCCTCTTCAGGATCATCGCACAAATATGACAAGCCTAAATTTTCTTGCGAAAATGGAGCCTCATGACATTTGCGTCTTAAGACACTTATCAGCTCCCTAATGGAGGGTGCCACCCTTATCATCTCCCTGGTTTCCCCTTCAAGGAGGTGTACATCGACCATACAAGACTAGCTCCTCCCATCCGGTCTTAACAACAACTGTTGTTTTCGGCACCTCTTATCCCTTATACCTATAGGGTTTATGGTTACGAGACTGCACCCTAAGTGGAGTTTTCTTCGGGCCGAGTGCAGCATGTGCCAAGACTTGCCGAGAATGGCCGAGACACTTCAAATTCCCCAGGCACTCTTGGCTCAACCGTGTACCTCGGCGCCTTGGTCATACACTGACTCCTTGGAAGAGATCCACGGGCGTCCAACCAGGGTATAACCTTATATATATAGCTGGAAATCCGAGGTATCTCTCCCGGATAGGCTTTCATGGGCCCCAAATCTCCATGACTCAGGTTCCAGGGGCGGTGTAACCTTTTCCCTGAGCCATGTCAAGAGATACCCCATTATATGACGCACTTTAGGTCTTACATTTGCCTCTTACGAAATATCATTCACGAACTAGGGTGTACGCCATAAAGGTTCGTCCCGTTCACTCGTTCATTCATTTTTGTCAATTCATTCAATTATTCATTTTTGATTATTTCTTTCTCATTATTTTTGCGAAATTATCGCATAATCTTGCTTCATTTGCTTTGATCTCGCATAATCTTGTTTCATTTGCTTTGATCTCTCATAATCTTGTTTCATTTGCTGTGATCTCACTGTAATTATTTAACCAAGCTTTCTTCATATTCATGCGTCGTGAGTCTTTCGCGTACTTCTTCGATCGTTACACATGATAGATTTTTTTTTTTTTGAACCTTCGCAAGCCTAACATCAATTATTCACTTCTTGCACCTCTTATTTTTACTGCTCTCTGCTTCTTCATTATTCAAGCTCTTTACTAGTTCCTTTCCTTTTCCGAAACCATCGCAATCTCCAACTATTTTCAGGCATTTACTTCGCATTGTATCTTCATCTCTTACTTCTATGGTATCCACCATCAATCTTTCCTTTCTTTGTTCTTCCTTTATATTTTGCTTCAGTTCCTCCTTTGTGCAAAGACTCTTTCTTCGCAACTCTCCACATCAACCTCATAACATTTTTGTCCCTCAATCCAGTCTCCCTTTATAATTCCAACACCACTGGGATGAGGAAACTTAATACACTGATGGTATGTCGATGCTATACCCAGAATCTCGTGTAACCATGGTCGCCCGATTAATGCATTATAAGGGGATTCCACATCGACTATACAGAACAATATTTCAGTTGATAATCCTTGTAACGGTATTCTCATACGAACTTCTCCTTTAGGCTTGTTAGCTGTACCATTGAAACCATAGATCTTGTATGTTGACGGTATCAAATCTTCGTATTTCCCTCCCATAGTCTTGTAAGTATGATAAAAAAGGATGTTTACAGAGCTTCCAGTATCAATTAAGATTCTATTGATCGCCCATGAATTTTCTGCCTCATCATCCTCACCTTCCACGGTTTTGGATTAATCTCTAATTTTACCACTAATGGGCTGTCATGCATCTCCCTGCCTTCGGGGACCTCTTCCGCAGTAAAAGAAATAAACTGCATTTGACATTCCTTTAGTGGAGAGATCTTCGCGATATTCATTACTTCTCTATTATCAACATCTCTTACGAAAACTCTACTAAGTACATTGTCATGAAAATATTCAATTGTCCTGTATGAATGCACAATAGAGTTGCAAAACAAGTTTTTGGCTTTCGCTTCTACCACAAATGTTTCTTTCCCTTTCGCCGTGTTTACTCTGTGAATTTCTGGTGGTGATGGTAATGGTTCGATCTTCTCTTCACGCTTTAAGAAATGATTTAGCTTCCCTTGGTCTATCATTCCGAGGATTATTCTTTTTATATTTCTACAATCATTCGTTAGATGTCCATGAAAACGGTGATAGTTACAGAATTGTAACTCATGACTTCTATCACTTGGAGGTGGTTCATTCCCCATGTTCCATGGTACAGGTATGTTTTCCATCAAAATTATAGCTTCCCATATTTTCTCCACACTAGCATTCAGTGGGGGCATCTTGATTTCTTCTCATACTACCTTGTGATTTCGCTGTCCTCCATGATAATTATGCCTTCGACTTCCATAAGTTTCTTGTGGATGATCAAGCCTTTGAATCTTATTATTTGCGCCCCGGTTGTAGATATTCCTTTCTCTTTCAAATTCTTCCTGATCGCGACTTCCCATGGCCACTAATTTTTTTGACCATCGTCTATCATCCTTTCTTGTTGCCCTTGCGAGGTGCTCGCTCTTTGTATTTATCAACTTTGGTAATAAGCTTGCATTCACAAAGATTCGAGCTTGTATTCGCAATCGGATATGATTCCATTTCATTTTGCCTTTCCTCTAGAGCAATATATTCCTCTTGAAGTTCTCGCAACTCGATCATTTGTGATTGTATTCTTGACTCTAAAAATTTGAATATATAACAAATTGGTTGCGAACATAGCATTTATGAATGACGCGGATGAGATATCTTTCATCCACACGACCAGCCATATCATTGCACATTGTCTTCCATCTCACGATTAAATGTTTCAAACTTTCGCCGACTCTTTGTTTCAATCCAAATACATCTTCGATACCCTGTCGCGAGGAATTATTACTTATATATGCCCCTAAAAATATAGCTTGTAAATGGTTGAATGATGTGATTGTGTTTCTTGGTAACCTTCAAACCATTTCAGCGCTTCTCCTGTCAAACTTGATGCAAAATACTTGCACAATATAGCATCATGATTTTCCCACTGTAACATACATCTCACATAAGCTTTGATGTGTTATACTTTTGCTAGGTTGTTCCATCAAAATGCTTTGTTAACGCTGATAAACTACACTTTGGGGTATTCCTCCTAATTGTACCTCTAGTGTAAACGGAGTTTTCGCAGCTTCTTCGATGGCCTCATCCAATTGTCTTCTTCCTCCTCCCCTTCTAATGTTCAACATTCCTCTCATTTCTGCTAATTCTCTCAAGATTTGCTCATTTACATCAGAATTTGGATCCACTGGTCTTTGAGCTCTGCCTCTCTTTTACGCGTTCATGTCTGCTTTGATTTTCTTGTTCATTATTCTCTTCTCGTCTTCCTCTGCGATCATCTCCTTCATCTCTTTCACGAATTCGCACACCGTTATATCTATCATTTTCTCTTCCTTGTTGCCTATCGGTTCTCCTTTGTACTCTTTCATATTCTTCGTTGATATTACCATTGTTGCGATTTTGTTCTCTTCTTCTTTCTCGATTATCATGATTGTTCTGGCGAATTGCTTCTTCCAGTTCCCGTTCTTCCACTTCTGCTCTTAATCTTTCTTTCTGTAAGCTAGGCGTGCTTGTTCGCATAGTGTTTTTCGATTTCATTTTCAATCTCTTTTTGTTTTCTTCGTGCTTCTCTCCCATGCAATATTCTTCTTCCTTCCTCTTGATTTTCTTCATCGGGGATTATTCTGCCCCTGACGTTGCTTATTTCCTTGATTTCCATTATTTCCCCCATTTTGAAGAGTCTCGGGACGTGGTACATAACGATTTTCCATTATTTCTCTTCTCTCGCAATGTTCTATGCCTTGATTTTGCAATTCCTCTCGATTTTCTTCTTCAGCATTTTCTATAGGTAAAGTTTTCCTTCTTTCCTCTCTAACCAATCTTGAACTCGACCTTGTAATACTTCTCGACCTTACATCACCGTAACCTCATATTTTCCATCCTCAGCTCATGGTTTTGTCTTGTTAGATTTGCACGTTCCTCGGCTTCTAATCGCCTTTCTTCATGTATTGTTTGTCTCAACGCCTCTAATGCTGCGATTTCTTCATTTCCATGAATTATGTCTCCAGTTTCTTCTCGGTTTTCCTCCTCTTGTCCATTGTTTACTAATTGTTGTTCTCCTCCTCTTTCTTCCATAGAATCTGATCTCCATGTATGCACGCTCACCCTATCATAATCTATAACTCTGTTCGGTACTGGTTGAATCGGTGATTGAATTTGATCTTCTTCATTATTTCTTGCGTTTACTCTTGAGGGTTCACCTACTTCATTTCTCCTTTCCCCAGCTAATATCCTGCTTCTTCTAACAGTTGTTGGTTGTTCTGATGCATTCCTTCTTCTAGCCATTTCTCAATCTCAGTAAGTTGTTGAAAATTATATGAAATTCCTTTCTTGTTACTCCTGATTCTTTCAATTCACAAGGTCGATCTTTACTCGCTCCCTGTTTCTAGCGCCATTTTGTAGTTGCAGGAAATCCTACACTACACCCCTCACTAGAATATACACAATTAAGTAAATTTAAGATGAACAATTACGATTCTTATTGATTGAATTCTTGAATGTTTACAATATGAAATAGAAATGAGTTATAGAATTACAATCATTCTAAAACTTTCTCTCTCCTAATGATTTGCCTAACAATTCAAAAAAGAACTCTCCCCACCAATCGGCTTGATCAACTCTTTATATAGGGTACTACATAATGGATGACAATTCTGAGTTCGTCCTTTATTTTCGGGAATGATTTGCGAAATATCGCAAGTGTACAAGTGTATGATCTCGCAACACTCCTAAACCTCGCTAAGTCTTCACTCCTTTCTCATGTTCTGGCTGTCGTCATCCATTGCGTCATTTATGTTACTTCCCTGCGACGCTTTCGCAATGCTGTCGTTTATTAGTCTCGCAAGGTATTGATGTTGCGATATTCTGATCCTACAAAAACAGAGATAACTCGGTTTATTTTCATAGCTAGAGTCGTTACTAGTTAAATGGAAAGAAGTGACGACCCTAAGTGCCAAAAACATCCAGGATATCAAACACATATTTCTCCCTTAGAGTCGTTACCATATCGATATAGCAGAATAACGACCCTTAGAGAAATTAAAACAGAGAACTCGGTTTATTTTCATCGCTAGAGTCATTACTAGTTAAATGGAAAGAATTGACGACCCTAAGTGCCAAAAACATCCAGGAGATCAAACACATATTTCTCCCTTAGAGTCGTTACCATATCGATATAAGCGAGAATAACGACCCTTAGAGAAATTAAAACAGATAACTCGGTTTATTTTCATAGCTAGAGTCGTTACTAGTTAAACGGAAAGAAGTGACGACCCTAAGTGCCAAAAACATCCAGGAGATGAACCAGATTCTCTATTGTAGAGTCGTTAGGTTCAACATATACAGAGATAACGACTCTATTTGTGTATTAATTCATGGGAAGGCATATAGAGTCGTTTCAGTTTTTATGGTAATGAATGACGACTCCAAGTTACAAAAACATCTAGGAGACAACCAAATTTCCAATTGTAGCATCATTACAATTATCATATAGCAGATTAAAGACTGCATATTAGAGTCGTCAATTGTGTTCTTATTAAAATGACGACTCTTTTAGGGACAACCATTATTTGTTAATCTTATGGAGAGAGTCGTTATTTGGTATATTCAATACGTGGACGACCTATTGTTTAAAATATAAAATTGGAACGAGAATGGATTTTGATTTGATAAAGAAAATAAAATTACATTAATCTCGTATTACATAATGGTTAATATGGGTATTCTAGAATTTGACACATCAAATGTTCGTCGATGAACCTCCTAGCACGTCGGTACAACGTGGTATATTCTTTGTGGTGAATGAACTTAGTTTCCCATTACGAATTCTCCATAGCCCATTGAAGCGTTCCAACTGAAATTCAATGAATTCTTAAACTTTAGTATGCTAACTTTTAACGATGAATATTATCGGATTACTTACTTTTTCCCTAAGAGGAGCTTTTGGATGATGTTCGTACACCATATTCCTAACTTTAACATACTCTCGCATTGAACTTTTCATGTAGTTGAATCGAAAAGCCAAGTCTCTCCACTTGCGGTTATTGGGATTCCCGGTTCGCCCATTAAAGAACTCTTTCACTCTCTTCCAAAACATGAAATAGATTTCATTCGGACGTTCACGAAACGTATTAGCAAACGATTTAACGAGACACAAATCTTCATAAGGTTCCCATTCCGCCATTACCATAAAATTTTTAAGTATTTTGGTAGAAAATATAGTGTTTTGGGCCATTTTCTCAAGAGGAGTGGGTGTGTATTTTATAGAAGGGGGAGTTCAACAGTCGGATTTTTTTAAATTCACCCCAAGGGACGTTAACTTACTTAATAAAGACAATGACGACCCTATATGTTGGATAAAAAGACAATGACGACCCTATATGCAGGGTGTCCATATAAACTTTTAGGTGGAGGATGGTTGTGACGACCGTCCGGAATACTATCCAATCTCCATAGATCGGTTTCATGATGCATTTTGAAATAAATCCTGAACGGGCAACCACACTTCTTCGTCGCAGTTTTGTAGACCCTAGTCCTCTTCTTCTTATATTTGTAATTCTTACCTTCGTGACTTTCTCCCTTTTTCCCCGCTCTCTCACATACCATCTCCATACTCTTAAAATCGACGTGTTTGCTTTGAACAACTACGCACATCTTCTCTTTTGCCTTTGAGATAAGCCATTCCTTGGCCTTATCCTTGTCCACCCATGTCTACATTCACCAAAAAAAATACACATCCATGAGATCAATAATTAAACAATTTAAAATTAAGTATAACTAAACGGTTAAGGGAAACGTACCAAATCAGTAATATAGTGTTGGGAGGTATCCGGACCCGTCGTAGAGACCGGTTCTGGTTGAAAGCTTGGTAGCACCACCAACTACAAAAATACACAAAACGTTAATTATAGAGTCGTCAATGTTTAAAAAACCAAAATGACGATTTTTCTGTCAATTAACCTTGCCAACTCTAGAGTTGTCAAATTGGGAATTTGCAGACTGAAGACTCAGAAGCCTAGAAATTCTGGTATTCACTAGGGTCGTCAAGGTTGTTATAGCAGGCGAACGACTCTTTTGGTAAACAATGACGACCCCAACATAATACTAACGACTCTTTATGTACAAACACACACCATTCTGTTCAGTTTTCTCAAAGGGTCGTTATGCTATATATATCATCTATGACGACTCTACATGCAGTTAATGCAAAATTTGAAATTTAAATTTATGTTTGATTCCTAGGAGCAGTTATTAGTTTTTTTTGGAAAAAATAAACGGTTTTAATGAAATTAAACTAGTCGTTGGGTACATGTTTGCTATAAAAAGAGACCTATCCCTTTCAAAGTTTTTCACCAATCACTTTCAATATTCCCAAATCAATCACCCATCACTTTCAAACACTAAAAATTGCTCCAACTCCGTTCAATAATAAAGAAGATGTTGTTATTGTTAGAGCACACACCACTCTCACGAAGCACTCTATTGAGGAAGCGCAATGGGTGGACAATAACGAAGACCCAACCAGAGGGCCTTACCTTGGGTTGGATCAAAACACCAATGCTTGGTGGAAACGTGTATTTAAGGTTTTTAAAGCACTAAACGGAAATCTTCAAGAAGGACGCTCCGGCAGATAAGGGAAAGGTACGAATATTTATGCAATGAATGCATATTGCTCAGAGATGAATTGAAAGCTCGGGATGACGCTCTCCCCAATGAACCTCAAGCGGATAGAGTAAGTTTGTGACTCAATAGGCCGTTCATCAAAAATTATTTCTTTGGTTATGTTTATTCAACAACGCTAACTGATACAAAATTGTTTTTCCATAACTCTTTGGGTCGGAGCCAATATTTATGCTATACTCTCTTGAAGGAAATTGAATGGCAATTCTTGTTTTATATAATTAAACTCTTTAAGGTTTTCAAGCGCAATGTATTGAACTATTTTATGTCTTTTCCTTATATTTTATTTCACAGTACATGTATGTTTTTTTTCGATTCAATAAAACGAGTTCATATATTGGTTTTCCTTATATTCCCAACAAGGGTCGTCATATGTTTTAAATAAAAGAATGACGACTCTAAAGTTTGTTTGAGATATTATGTATGAGTCGTCATTATTGAAGAAACTCATATTAACGACTCTAAAGGACACTTAACACAAAAACTCTTTGATAGAAGAGTCGTCAGCCAATAAATATAACAGAAAGATGACTCTTTTGATCTGAAAGAGTCGTCAATTATTTTCAATATACAAATGAAGACTCTAAAGTTATTTGAAATATTAGGTATGAGTCATCATTTTTGGAGAAACTCATAATAACGACTCTAAATGTCACTTAACACAGAGACTTTCTGATACTAGAGTCGTCAGCCAATAAACGTAAACAAAGACGACTCTTTTTATCTGCAAGAGTCGTCACTGTGTTAATTGATCTTGTAACGACCCATGTAGCAGTTAATGTGAATTTTGAATTCACCAAATATGGTTGAGTCGGGCAACGGTTGAAAATTCAATTGCTGGGTCCTAATCTCTATAAATAGAGACCCATATCTCACCCCTTATTCGCCCAAACCATAATTATCAACCTTCACATTCATTCTCATTCATTTATCATCCAAGAGGAAAAAGAAGAGGAAACACCATGACTAGTACCTACACTTCGGAAGAGAATTACGCCATTGTGAGAGCTTGGAATACAATCACAAACCACTTTGAAGATCTAGGAAAAGCTATTGATCAAACATCGGATGCTTGGTGGAACCGTGTATTCATCGTTTTTGTGGCGTTAGACGGAAATTGCAACTCAAGGTCTTTGAAACTTATCAAGGAACGGTTCGAGGAGATATTCAACGAATGTCAAGCTTTCAAAAGAGAAATGAAGTCCGTAAAGAAAGCCTTACCCAATATGTTGGGTGTTATAAGAGTAAGTATTTAAACAAGACGTCAAAATTATCAAAAGCTTTCAACAATACTAACTAAGTTTTTGTTTTGCGTTTTCAGTTGGGGAAGGCGTATGACCGATACGAGGTGCTTCGTCGGAAAAAGTTTGAGTTCGACGATTACTACTTTATCTTGGAAGGCACAATGTATAATTACATGCTCTATGATTAAGTGTTTAAGTGCACCGTTATTATTTATTCTATTTCATTCCCTTCAATGCAACGCTATGCAAGATGTATGCCTTTTACGATTCAATGAAATGATTCTATGAAATCAAAAATTATGAAAATCCGATTACAAGAGTCGTTACACCATATTACTACGGCACCTAACGACCCTTCATAATGTTTGCAATGTGATCGGTTGTCAATCCGTCAAAAATAATTTCACTTTCTTACTCACTAAATTTAAATGAAGTACGAGGTAAGGAAGAGTTCGTATCCACAGAGAGGCAATTGTTGTTAAGCAATTTTCAGTTTCTAAGGTAACCAAGGGGGGATGTTTGTTGTTTAAGCGAAATACTAAAGTAAAAACAAAATAGAGCAAAGCAAATAGTTAGAATAATCAATAAGGAGAAGATATTGGTCACGGGATAGTATCATTCACAAACATGTATTTTCATCAATGATTAGAATTGGTATTTTAATCTCTCATCTACTAAAAGTCCTAGGATACCTTGATCGCAAGAATAACCCGCTAATTCCCGATTTCATCACAACCACATTAAAAGATGCATATGTGAATTCTTCCTAGAAAGCAACCTAAAGTGTAAAAGCACAATTAGATTTAACTCCCTAAAAGCAATAAGTTCTATGGAATAAGACTAATCAATGCAAACGAATGTGTAAAAGCACTAAACGTTTTAACAAAAGTTATGATTCACTTGTGACTAGTAGGATGTATCACTACAAGCACTACCCACAATTATGCTACTTAGAATCGAGGATAAACAACTTTTTCGTATTGAAAACCCTAATATAGCTCTAGAGATGAATGTAAATCGGATTGATTAGGACTCAACCAAACAAACTATCAAATCATATAACACTATTAATTGTGAATCACAAACAATAAAGTATTGAGACAAAACTAATTCATTGAATCAAAAACATGTTGAGAAATCAACTTTTATCCCATAACCAATAATATGTTTAGCTACTCATAGCTATGGAGTTCATCATAATAATATTAATTGAAAAGAAGATGAACAAAAGCAAACCCTAGAAGCGTAAACAAAACCGGCTCCCCAAAATTCCAAGAATAAGATATATGATAATCTTTAAGTTGTAGAAGACTTTCCCTTTTATAGCTTTTCTCCAACTTCTAAAATTAGGTCTAGTCTTCAAACTCCATTAGATGAAAATCCACCAAGCCCATAAGAGAGAGAAACCCATGTAGAAAATATGTCCCAAAAGTGGTCGCCGGAAATCTGGTATTGTGGCCGAAAATTGGCCGGAAGAGTCGCCGGAAAACGGTTCAGGTGACCGGCAAAGTCCGCCCGGTCACCGGTCAACCGGGTCAAAGCGGTCAACGATCCAACTCGGCGGGTCAACTCGGTCAAGAACCGAGTCAGGGAGAGTCAGGTCAGCTGAATCAGGTCAGCTGAGTCAGGTCAGGTGAAAGCCATCTTGCCAGGCTAACCCACTTTTGCACATGCCTAAGCTCTTGCATGAGCCATAACCTATGTGATGCACCATCCTTGTGCTTCACAACAAGCATCTTGCCCATGCCATCTCCGCAGCACAAACCCAGTCTTCTCCTCCCTGCAATTGCAATCAGAGCTCATCATCAAGACCATTACCACCACCTGACACCACAATTGCCTTCTCTATCAATCAACTCTGCAACCTAAACATACATCAGCCATTGCAGATCAGCTAACCATTTCCATCTCCAACTCAAACAAGATCATCTCGTCACTTCAAGCAAAGCATCAGTTCAAGTGTAGTGCAAATACCACCAACACTTCATTGTTCAAATCCCCTAGCACTTGCACAATTGCACAGCTCCACAGTCCACCAACAGACTCCAAATTTAACCAGCAGGCCAATCTTTATCTATAGCTCAAGCTCAACCAATAGCAGCAACTTCTTCACACTACCTGCAACACTTGAACTGCAGCTTAACTCATTTGAGCTTCTAGTCCTCCAACAACAGCTGAAGTCTCAGCTGCACTTCATTCTTATTCTTGTTGAGAGCCACCACGATCGCAATGGCACCCGTACTCCATCACCTAAAGCACCAGCTCCAATATTCTCCAGTCCCAGTTCTCAGCTCAAGGCCTCAAACACTGGCAGCTGCATCTGTAGCTCTATTTCAACACTTGCAGACCCGCCATCAACTCTAGTTCATAAGCAACCCATGTACAGCTCCATAACCTCCTGCCAAACTGAAGCAACACCATCTTCATAAACCCAGCTACCTGCACCTGAAACTCAACAACATTCATCTAGACAGCATTTCAATATGTAGCTTCAAACAATTGTTGTAGCTTCCCACAACTCTTAACTCCGTATTCTTCATATGCAATACTCAGACAAAAAGAACACCACCATCACAACCATCATCCCATTTCCATTCCATTCATTGTACCACCACCTGCAAAGACCACCGCATCTTCTCTTGAATCTTCTCTACATGAGCAGTCAAACACAACAATTATGGCCATGATAGTAACACCAAAATCATTTTCAACGACTACCCAGTTCCCCCTCCTTCTATTTCCATCATCTTGAGTATCACCAGCTTTTGCAGTTCATACATCCACCAGATTCTCTATCTCTTCTCTCCCTGAATAAGCTCAAGCCATCTGCAATGCAGACCATCACCACTTACTCAAACCTAACCATTCTCGAACCTTCTACCACCAAATTAAGATCTGAATGATACCCATTCTTCCAATTTCGACGTCCCTGCAGGATATTCATTCAAAACCCAAAATTTATTTCCTAAATCAAACCCTAACTCCCTTCTTCTTCTCTCAGATTTGTTCTTTTCTGCAACAGATTCAATTTCACCTCGTCTGTACTCTTCTCACAACCCCTGGAAGCAACCATTTCCTCACTTTCTTCCTCATCATCAATCAAGAGCAGCCCACAAAATCCGTGGAAACCCTAACTCTGAATCGAACTTGAGCTCTAGTTCCTCCTCTAATTCAAACACCAGCAGCATCTGCAGTTCAACACTGCATCAAGCCCTTGCTGTTCTCAGACTTAACCCTGCGATACCCCATCTCAACCACTTAATGGCGCAGCCATTTTTCTCTGAGAAACTCGGGTGATGCCGCCCTTACAGGACATGGTCGATAAAGAAGAGGAGCTTAATTAATTATTTCTCTGATATTTAGGTACTTTGTAGGAATTTAGATTTATCCACCCCAGCTGATAGGATAAGGGCCACCTAATTAGAAATGGCTTGTCGGTTTCGAAACCGACGGCCTATTCGCCTCCTTCTCGTGCACCTCAGCTCGCTCCAAATAGCAATTACTCGCATGTGAATTGGTCTTTGTGCTCCTTTTCGCTCCAAATGACTAATTTCTTCTTCTTTTGCTCCCAAGGACTCCAGAGTACCTAATAACTCAAAAACACGCATAAGATACATAATTCACACGAAAAATAGCAAAGAAAGCATAAACTCTAGATAGTAAATACGGTGTATTCTACACCTATCACAATGGCTAGCCAAGATCGTCATTGCATATGACTACAAATATGACGACCCTAAGCGTTACATTTTACAGGGAGTTTTGGTTTTAGAGTCGTTCCTTTGTTAACCAAAAAACATGACGACTCTAGCTGACCTTCCTAAAAAGGGTCGTCAATATGTATCACACTACCTTAACGATTTTTCATAACCTTGAAAAGTTGCAGGTTTGAGTCGTTATTGGTAGTGTCAATATACTGACGACCTCACAGAGTCATTTGGGTATACACACCCCGACTCTGACAACCCTTACACTGAGTTGTTCCATAGTGGGGATGATTCAACCACTTAGAGCAACAAACACACAAATCGAAAGGTATAAGATGTTTACCTGATTGTTTTGAGCTTGGGGTTCCTCATTTTGAGGGTTGGTTCCTTCATTTTGACCAATGGGATCTTCATTTGCACCAATATTCATGGCTTCCTCTATTAACATCTCTTCATCAAACATCCAATCCATAGGATTAGTTGAGACAATCTCACCATCAACACAATCATGTTTGTTATTTGAAGCTTCACCAACATCATTTCCTCCACTAGAATCACTCATTTCAAATAACCCTAACTTTTCCCAAAAAAACTCAACTTCTCCTTCCCCACAACACAAAAACACAATTTTTCTTTTATCATAAAATTTACCCAAAATCTGATTTTAATCTAACTAAACTAATTAACATCTTAATTTACATAATTAACTTAACTAACACTAATGATTTAGGGATAGTTTAGCCATTTAAGAAAAAAATTAGGATAAGGGATAACCCATAATTGATATTTCATGTCTCTTTTTGTCCTGTAGTGCAGGGCCCCTAATTGTTTTCAGGGGCCCAATTAAACGAGGTTTTTTTAGCCTTCCCAAATAACAAAAAACTAATTTGTAATAGAAGTGAAAAACACAGATGGCCAAATAATTGTGCTTTTCCAATTTTATCCCCATATTATTACTTGCTTTTACGAATATAACATCTGGATTCTTTTTATTTTCATATGAACTATGAGGGGATGAATCTTAAAAGTAGAAACTATCAAATAATCAAAATATGCGAAATTATGTGTTAATTTGGTCCAACTGACCTGGTCCAAGTGGTCTACGGTCCTTTTTAAAAATGATTCTGTAAGTTTGATCCAAAACTTATTATTTGGTCCTATTGTGAACATTACCTACGCGGGTTGACGTCGTCATCTTTTAAAATATTGCTAGGAATAATTTTTTTCTCTTTTATTTATCTTCTTTTTAAAAAAAATAGAGAATAAAAAAAAATCTAACTATTTTTCGAAGCTTTAATTTTCTAAGTTATTGTTTAGGAAAAATGAACTATTATATTCCTTCTTAGAAAACGAACTACTAAATGTAGAGTTTATTTTACAAAATTAACTATTAGAATGAACTACTATTTTCTTCATTCTACCATAGTGAACTATATACGATTTTAATCTACAAAATGAACTATCATACGCGAGTTCATTCCCCAAAATGAACTGGGCTTGAATGAATTGGAGTTCATTCTACAAAATGAATTTTATGATAGAATTGGAGTTCATCTTACAAAATGAATTTTATGATAGTTTATTCTATCAAACAAACTACCATAGAGTTAATTAAACAAAATGAACTTCCAAAACAAACTATTATTATTTACATGTTCATTATACAAAATAAACTGCTAGAATGAACAACCATTTACCGGTTCATCCTACAAAATGAACTATCATATGAGTTCTTTTTAAACATGTTTTTTCATTGTTGTCTTGTTTGCTTTTCCTTTAAACTCCCCAGAAAATAAACAAATTTTACGCCGAGTTTATATACTAAATGATACAGTTAAACAATATTAATCATGATTTTTTTTTTGTAAAGAAGATCTAAATTAAAGATGAGAAAAACTTTCCGAAAAATCATATTTGACTTTTGTTAAATTCATTGCTATATGGAATCCCCGAAATACTATCTATTATCAAACCAAAGAGGCATGTGCCCTTAGAAAGTTTTGCAAAATTAAAAGAAGAAGAAAAAGCAAAAGCAAGTAATAGGGAAATGTTAGGTGGGTTCTATGGTCATTCAAGATTTAGCCTAAAAACGTTACAAATGCGTTGTCTTTTCCCCGATTCAACATAAGGTTCAAGCATTTTCTTGGGTGCTATCTTGAACCAACACAAGAGCGACCAACGATTTGGCGCTCGCTGACTAACCATTAGGCGTCGCACCCGAGCGCGAAACTATTGACGACGGCGTTAAATATTTGTTTGACCTTTTTAAGCTACACCCCGTTTACACCGAGACGACATATGTTTACATTATTAATGAAAACTTCGTAGAGTTCAAATAAAAGTGGTAAATTTATTTTCAAATATTATAAGTTTTTTGTAATTCAGTTTCGTTGAAAATACGGTTACACTTAGCCTGTACAACAAGCCTATAAACCACAAGGCTTCCCTGGTAGATATACCCACAAAATGGATTTCATCATATTATTGGTCGTCATCTACGACGGTCGAGGTTCTTTGAAGATTCGCCTACACTGTCTCTGAGATATGGTGGACTAACTGGCCTCACAAAAGGCTTGAATCTATCCATCACCTTAAGGATGTTAAAATTAGCTTCATACCAGAAATTTAAATTATTTCTAAAATTCAACCAACACTATCAATTGAAACCGTAAGTAACTATAAAACTACTGAACCAACACATGTTTGGTTGTAATTCCGAGTTAAAAATCTCAAAAAAAAACATCTACAAGATTAAAAAAAAAAAACAACCCAAAGTTGTTCTACATACCTTGTTCTTGTTTGTGGATGAAAATTGGGAAAAATAGGTTCAAAATATCCACAACGACCACAAGCAAATACCCCTTCTAATTTGTCTCCAAATAACTCAAGATGACCATATGAATTGTACATGCAAACCTAGGTTTCGTGGAGGAAAAAAAAAAAAAAGAGAAATGAAATAAAGATCGAGTTTCTGTTGGTTTTAGGGGTAATCTAGAAGCAACTAAACATTTGGCGCTTTGACCGAGTTGACTAGGTCAAGCGCCAAATCATTGGGCACTTTATTGAAGCGGCCAATGGTTAGATGCCTGGTGATGCGTGTCGTAGGTGCAATCAAATTAATTCAAAATTTCCACTCAATTAAAAATAATATAATGGAAGTCAAGTTCGTTCCCACGAGGAGCAAGAGATCTTAGTTGTAAAAGTTGTCACGAAAGGGGGTGTAAAAGCAAAATAAAAATAAACAAAGCAATTAAAATCGAAAGTTAAAAGATGAAAACAATAAGAGAGAGAAGATCAAGGAATCCTTCTTCGTTACGAAACAATGATTAGAGTTATGTTCTTTTCTACTTGTTATTAGTCACGATTATCACCAACCGTAGGATAGCAGGTCCGCTTAGCTAGCCCCAAAATCCCTAATTTCACCGAGTAACAGTCCGCTTAGTTATCGATTCTATTCAAAAGAACCACCTTGAGGTCCGCTTACAAGATGTAATTCCCGAATGCATTAAGATTTATGAATTTAGGTTTAGTACTAGTAGTTAAACTCGGTTCGCTTGGTTCACTTTCTAGCGTTGTTTCTACACACAATTGCTCCACTAATCCCTCCGCAAGGTCTCGTGTTTTCTACTTGTGTAAAGTGTCGAGAACGATTACGTATTCCCTAACTTATACTAGATATAGATCAATTAACAAATCAATTTAGCGTGCACTCCAAACAATCTATCAATCAATCATAAGTGTCTTTAAGATCACTCCTATTAGTAAAAACAATCGATAATCATGTGAAAAATCTCAAGATAGAATTGAAAACAAAAACTCAAATCACGTTAAGAACTAGGAATTCATCCTCAATCAAAAAGAAATTTAGCTACTCATGTTTTTGAAATTCACACAAATAATAATAATTAAAAGAAGAAGTTTCAAATTCACACAAGTAATTAAAAAGAAAAATCTTAGAAAAGCAAGCAAAAACACAAGTGTTGTGTGTGTAGAGAGGTGTGTAGAAGTTGTAGAAAACTTCTATTTATAGGCTTCAATATTCTCCAAATCTTCTAAGGAATAGAATCCTTTTCCTTTTGCAATTCAATTTCCAATTCCAAGCTTTTCTCAACTCTTCCACCTTCTCTTTCCAAATTTGAGTCCAATTCTCCATCCAATTCCTAGCCCAAGTCTTCACACCCATGAGAGAGGTCCATAGAAAATTCTGGAATTTTGCTCGCCGGAAAACTGGGATTATGGCCGAATTTGGCCGAAAACGTCGTCGCCGGTCGCTGAAAATTTCTCCGTCGAGAGAATATTCGACGGAATATTCCGTCGATCCACGGGTGGGACTAACGGTCAAACGAGTCAACCGTCAGTCCAACTGTTAGTCAACAAGTCAAGGGGAAGAGTGAGTTAGCTACCGAGTCGACTTCGATTCACCGAGTCAACTCGTAGTCGACTCCGAGTCACTTGGCCTAAGCCACAATCTTGCCGAGCTCTTGTGTTGCACCAGGATGGTGCATCACCGCTTTGCTCCCAGCCATAATGGCTGCTCAACTGCAATTGCTCGGCCTTCTCGGCTTTCTTTAAACAAATTTGCCGGGCAGGTTCACTAGCATACATCGAGACAATCACTTTGCCTAATTAAGCGGCTTCAATCAACTCTACAATCTCAAATCTACCAACCAAAGACTGAGAATTCTTATTCAAATCACCACCTCATGTCTCTCGCATCATCACTAACAAACTTCAAAATTCAAAAGTGCAACTCGTTTCCAAACCACAGTAGCCACCGCAACAATGCCACCAACAACCTCAATTACGTAACCACCGCCTTAGCCTATAACTCCAGCCCCGCACTTTCTTGCATTCCATAACCCATGTTATGCACCTTCGTGGCGCAATAGTCACAACTCCATCCTGCCATCTCTTGTATCAGCAGCTGTAGCTCCATTCATGAATTTCAACCATTCCTCAGTGCTCAATCCCTGTTCGAGCCTCATATCCTAACCCAACTTCCAGCATCTAGCTCCATCGACCCGCAACATCTGCTCTCCCCGTGCAGCTCAAACTCTTGTAGGCATCATGGCAAAGAGACCCATTGGCAGCCTATACTGTTACTTTGCCTCGCACAACAACATCATCACCAACGGCGCCACAATTTCTCGCCACTAATACCACCAAAGCCAACAATGACCCATTCGAGCTCAACTCCATATCCGCACAACCCGCAATGCCATCTCTTTCGCTTCCTAAACCTCCTCCCTACAAAGAACTAAACAAATTCAATTCAACACAAACCAAAATATCAGCTTCCCTTGTTTATCAAAGAACCCACAAAGTAGACAGATTCAATTTGAGCACCAGTTACAACTCAAACAAACCCATACTCGAATTCACTCCACATCACAGAGAATCGAGCAACATACCAATAACATCTCTGATTCCTTGTTCTTCATCTTCTTTGATTCTGTTGCCTTGTCTGACCCATCTTCAATTTCCTTCTTTTCTCGAGTTATCACCACCTCTCAATCTATAGCAAAGAACCATGGCTGCTTCTCGCTTCTTCTTGACACTAACCTCGCCTCTTCTCGATTCCAGTCCTCGAATCACAAAGAACCCAATTTCTTCCTCTCGTTGAACCGATCCATACCAACACTAATCAAGCAACATCATAATATTTCATCAATTCATCCTCTCTAATTCAGCTTCTTCTCTCGTGTTCTTCATATCAAACCCTAGCTCAACTCAGTTCTTGAACAACGGCTGCTTCTTCCTGAGCTCCTCTGCGTATCATCGACGGCAGTTTAAGAATTCCCTTTCTCGATCGATTTTGGTTTAACAGCAGCCATGACTGCTTCAGGTGAAGAATGATTGAAGAATGATTGAAGAGAGAAATAACTCTCCTCGATTTAGGTTTAGTTAAAATGGGGCGGGTATGGATCCGGGGTACGTGTATGGGTCTACGGGTTTAGGGTGTGGGTAGATGGATGGGCTTAGGTTAGGGTGGATCAGACATGGGGCTTGGGTTTAAGGTGTGGGTGGATTCAGACACCCACCATAAGTACACCCCAAATGTGCTATTCTCACTCCCTTCTTTTGGATAAGGGACAGCTCTTTGACCTCCCCTAAACCTTGGCTGGGCTCCATATAGTGCTTCCTCCTTGGTGAAATGACCTTTTTGCCCTTTTGGCTCAAATTGGGTGCTTTCTTCTTCTTTTCCTCCGTGCGACTCCATAGTAGCTATAAAACTCAAAACAAGCGTAAAATACATAATTTACACGAAAAATAGCAAAGAAAGCATAAACTACTAAATAGTAAATTAGGTGTATTCTACACCTATCAAATTCCCCCACACTTAGACTTTGCTAGTCCTCGAGCAAATCATACTAAAAACTCACAACTTCAAAGCGTTCAAGCGTCACAAGCATCCAAAGAGTTATGAGGACATAGAGTTTCTGCATGCTAGTAATAAGAAGTTAGAAATACTAAAGAACATATTCTCGTTCTTAAATGTTGAGTGAGAAATAACCACACCATAATGAGAGAACGCGTGTTTGAGAAACGACCAATAAGCATTTCGCCTCGACTTCTGCCTCACCAAATAGGATTTTATGATAATTGCACTCAATAAGACAGCTTTTTTATGGTTCTCACATGTGTGCAGGTAGGAATGAAGATAGAAATCCTGCAACACGTTGAATGGTGGGAAGGATAACTTCCGAAATTTTTTAAAAACCCACATCTTTTAATATTTTGAAAAACCATTTTTTCTGACGATCTCTAAGAAAGGAAATCAACCATTTTTATCGAGGATGAGATTACTTACTTACCTTCACATCCGATCGCCAATTATGATAACACCACTCTCACGGCATCCAATAGAAACGTCTTCTGCTCCTTGTCTTGATCTTCATGGTCTTCGTCTTCGGTTTCAAATATTGATGATAAACCTTTGAATTAAACAATTCTCAACTCTTTTTACCTTAAAATCCTTGTCGCTTGAAACTTCCTTATAAATTTTCCTTCCCCACGGCTCATTAAAAATAAGAACAAATATTTCTCTTGTTTTTTTTTTTTTTTTTTTCTTTTTTTTTTTTTTTTTTTTTTTTTTTTTTTAAAGAGAAATTAAATAAAAAAATAAACCATAGCCGTGGAAGAAGTATTTTACCGCTTGATTCTTCACAACTTGTTTTGTCTTGAAATCATAAACTTCAAAAATTCTCACCTTTTAATTTTCTTCGCTTTCATGAATAAGTCTTCATACTTAAATATAAAATTACCTCATTGTATTGTAAGTCCTCAACTTATATGTAAAAATCCGCTCTTTGTATGTTGCTTTACTTGTATTTGAAATTTGCTCTTTTTCTCGTTCCGTTGCTTGTAAACCTTAAACTTTTCCAACTTTCCTTGTAGATTTTGATGTCGCTCCTTGTTGATGATGAATGTGTTTCTATGGATCCGTTGTTGTCGAGAGAGAATGGTGCTAACTGCAAATTGAACTACAAGAAGGAAGCTTTCATCTATAGACGTCACCCTCATGATTGACAAAATTAGCACTCAAGAGATCAAAGAGTAGTGCTTTTAGTGGTGGGAGGTTGGGTAGCTCACCATTCTACCCGAATTAACGTACGGTGACACACACTCAAAAGAAGCTCTTTAGTAAATGGAAGAATTCTGGTCGGTGCCTCTCATGATATGAATACGGGTAGTCTCCACTAATGATTGATCAAAGAACTCTAATAACGCACTTCTCCCCGCACCAAATTCGCATCACCGGCATGATTAAATCCATTATTTAACACTCAAACAAACAAGAAATCCGAATGTAGTTCTCTAACATTTCCAAGTTCAATTATGTCGGTCAAAAACTCTATGTAAACATACCTAGAAATATGCTAGGGACTCTAAAATCTTTAAAAGTTGGAATTTTTATGTAAAACTCTTTTTTTTTTTTTTTCAAAATTTTTCATTTTTTTGTAATTTTTGTTTTAAAAACATGCTTAACCTCCCCCACACTTAAACCTTACATTGTCCTCAATGTAATTGAATCCTCCTAGTAAAGTCAAGGTGGGAAATTTTAACATGATAAGAAACAAGAAAAAGAAATAACAAAAAGCGAAAGATAAGAAATACAAAACCGATGGGTTGCCTCCCATTAAGCGCTTGTGTTAAAGTCGACGGCCCGACTTAGCTCTTGCGGCACATTACTCCTCCAGAGGGAGTACATCTTGAAGTCCAATTATGTCCACATGCTCCGTTGGAAAGTTTCCATAATATGGCTTTAACCTATGGCCGTTGACTTTCAATTGTTGTCCTGTTTTTTCGCTAACAATATCAACTGCACCATGAGTATAAACATTAGTAACAACATATGGTCCCACCCAACGGGACTTAAGCTTTCCCGGAAATAAACGTAAACGAGTATTAAATAAAAGGACTTTTTGCCCCACAACAAAACTTTTCCGCGAAATCATCTTGTCATGAAAAAGCTTAGTCTTTTCCTTGTAAATCCGGGCACTCTCGTAAGCATCATTACGTATCTCCTCTAGCTCATGTAGTTGTAACTTCCTTTGTTTCCCCGCTTCATCATACTCCATGTTGAATTTCTTTATCGCCCAATAAGCCTTATGTTCAAGTTCAACCTAAGATGACAAGCCTTGCCATAAACCAACCTATATGGAGACATACCAATCGGTGTCTTATACGCCGTTCTATACGCCCAAAGTGCATCATTGAGTTTAAAGCTCCAATCTTTCCTTGTGGTATTCACCGTTTTCTCAAGAATGGACTTAATCTCACGATTCGAAATTTCCGCTTGTCCACTAGTTTGTGGATGATAAGGCGTACCAATTTTGTGTGTTATGTTGTACTTCTTGAGGAGAGCGTGGAAAGCCCTCTTGAAATGTGAGCCTCCATCGCTTATCACCACTCTTGGTGTTCCATGCCTATTGAAAATATTTTCCCTTACAAAATCACAAACAACTTGAGAGTCATTAGTTTTGGTGGCTCTAGCTTCCACCCATTTCGAAACATAATCAACGGCAAGAAGTATATAAAAATTCCCATTCGAATTGACAAAAGGGCCCATAAAATCAATACCCCACACATCAAAAATCTCAACGGCGAGAATTGGTGTGAGTGGCATTTGATTTCGAGCACCTAGATTGCCCGTTCGTTGACATCTATCACACGATTTACAAAAAACATATGAATCTTCAAACAAGGTGGGCCAATAAAATCCACTCTCGAGAACTTTGAGAGCGGTGCGTTTAGATCCAAAGTGGCCACCACATGCAAAAGTGTGGCAAAAGGAGAGAATGGATTGAAATTCGAATTAGGCACGCACCTTCGCATTATTTGATCAACGCCATATTTCCATAAGTATGGTTCATCCCACACATATTGCTTAGCGACCTTCTTAAGTTTCATCTTTTGGAAATTAGACATTGTACTAGGTACTTTCCTTGTCACCAAGTAATTCACTATATCCGCATACCAAGGAGTTGACTCTTCCATGGAGAAAAGTTGTTCGTTCTAAAGCGGTCATGTAATGGAAGTTCCTCTTGAGACATAACAAGTCTACTAAGATGATCCGCAACGGTATTCTCCACACCCCCTCTTATCACGAATTTCTATGTCGAACTCTTGTAACAATAGGATCCACCGGATTAATCTTGGCTTAGCTTCTTTCTTCTTTATTAAGTGTCTTAGTGCGGCATGATCGGAATACACACAATAACCTTTGTACCCACCAAGTATGATCGAAATTTTTCCAAAGCAAAAACTATAGCCAATAACTCCTTTTCCGTGGTAGAATAATTGATTTGTGCATCATTAAGGGTCCTAGATGCATAATAGATAACATGGGATAACTTGTCCACCCTTTGACCCAAAACGGCTCCAACCGCATAATCACTAGCATCACACATTAATTCAAATGGAAGATTCCAATCCTAAGTGATTTGATAATTGGCGCACTTGTCAACATCTCCTTTAATTTGTCAAAAGCATCCTCGCATTCCTTGTTGAAGTGAAAGGTACCTCCTTTTGTAATAACTTGCACATCGGCATGGAGATTTTGGAGAAATCCTTGATAAACCGCCTATAGAAACCTGCATGACCAAGAAAAGAACGGATTTCCCTCACCGAAGTGGGATATTGTAAGTTTCTTATTAAATCTATCTTTGACTTGTCCACTTCGAGCCCTCGAGAGGACACAATGTGACCAAGTACTATGCCATGGTTTACCATAAAGTGACATTTCTCCCAATTAAGGACAAGGTTTGTGTCTATGCATCGTTTAAGAATTAGTTCAAGGTTATTTAAACAACCATCAAAAGAATTGCCATAAACACTAAAGTCATCCATAAATACCTCGATGATGCGCTCCACATAATCCGAGAATATACTCACCATGCATCTTTTGAAAAGTAGCCGGCGCATTGCAAAGGCCGAACGGCATCCGTCTATATGCAAACGTTCCAAACGGACAAGTGAAAGTGGTCTTCTGGTCCTCCTGCAATAACAATTTGGTTGTATCCCGAATAACCATCCAAAAAGCAATAATAAGAATGCCCCGCTAACCGCCTCCAACATTTGATCAATGAAAGGTAATGGAAAGTGATCCTTGCGGTTGCGAATTAAGCTTTCTATAGTCAATACACACTCTCCAACCGGTTTGAACTCTTGTAGGAACAAGTTCATCGTCTTGATTCCCGAACAACCGTGACACCGGATTTCTTTGGTACCACTTGAACCGGACTTACCCACTTGCTATCGGAAATTGGGTAAATTACCCCACACTTAGCAATTTGAGTATCTCTTTTTCACAACCTCCATCATGGGAGGATTTAGCCGACGTTGAGCATCACGTCCGGCTTCACGTTTTCTTCCATTAGAATCCTATGCATGCACATGGATGGACTAATACCTTTGATGTCCGCAATCGTCCACCCAATAGCCGTTTTGTGCTCTTTTAAGACTCTAAGCAAACGGTCTTCTTGTACCGCGTGAGGTTCTTAGAAATAATCACCGAAGCTCATCTCCATCTCCCAAGAAAGCATACTTCAAATGGTCCTAAGCGGCTTCAATTCTAGTTTGGGCGCCTTCACAATAGATGGTACAAGTACTTCATCATTCACGGGTAAAGAAATATATGAAACATCACCCTTTTTAGCTTCTTGCAATGTCGCCAAAGCTCCACATATCTCCACCAATTCCTTGGAGATTTCAACATCCAAGTTAGACAAGCCATGGACGTCCAATTCAATGCTCTTTGCAACACCACATCAAGTTCATCCTCTTGGTTCAATTCCACCATTTGTTGTGCTAATGAATCAACCACATCAATGGAGTAAACGGAATGCACATCACTTGGGTAGCGCATGGCTTCAAATATGTTAAAGTGTATTATCTCCTTGTCGAATTCCATAGTGAGTGTACCCTTATCAACATCAATCTTCGTCTTTGCGGTCTTCATGAATGGCCTCCCAAGAAGTAAAGAAGTAGATGAACGGTTCTCATTGTTGTCCATATCCACCACAAAGAAATCCACCGGAAAAATAAGCTCATTCACTTGCACTAGCACGTCTTCAACAAGCCCCTTAGGATATATGTTAGACTTGTTTGCCAATTGGATAATAACTCTCGTCTCTTTCAAAGGTCCAAGATTCAAGGAGTCATATATTTCGGCCGACATCACACTAATGGAAGCTCCCAAATCAAGTAAAGCATGTTCAAACCTTTGTTTACCAATAGTAATTGGCACCGTGAAACCACCGGGATCCGTGCACTTTGTAGGCATCTTCTTCAATAGCATAGCCGACGCACTCTCGCCAACTTTAGTAATTTCATTATCAAGCAACCTATCTTTCTTGATGCATAATTCCTTCATGAACTTGGCATACCTTGGAATTGTCTTGATAGCCTCAATGAATGGGATGTTGATTTCAATCTTCTTGAAGATATCCATAAGTGCCTTGTCTTGAGCTTCTTTCTTGGATTTAGCAAAACGACTAGGAAAAGGAGGTGGAGTAGTGAAAGTAGAAACCGGTTCCTTGGATTGGTTGTTTGGTGTGGAATTCTCCTTTGGTGCGGTTTCCTCCTTGTCATTGACTACCTCTTCACTAACTTCCTCATAATGACTTGGACCCTCCACTTGCCTTCCACTTCTTAAAGTAACCGCATTAACATTCTCCTTGGATTCACAAACGGTTGTGAAGGAAGTTTTGTGGATGCTTGAGATTTCAATAAATTCACATCGGCCGCCAATTGTCCCATTTGATTTTGTAAGTCCTTGATAGCCGAATCGGTCTTTTGTTGATTTTGTTGAAACAATGACGTAATACCTTGCATCATGACATTAAGCTTATCATCAATTGAAGATCCTTGTTCTTTCACTTGAGGTTGGAATTGTTGATAACCACCTTGTTGTTGAGGTTGGAATCGTGATTGTTGAAAACCACCTTGTTGTGCATATGGATTAGGAGCCGCCGCTTGCTTGTTTGCATAACTAAAGTTGGGATGATCCTTCCACCCGGATTATAGGTATTGGAGTATGGATCGTACCTTGGCCTTTGATTTGGATATAAAGCATTCACTTGTTCGGTCTCATCATCCTAATAATTACATGCCATCCTTTGCATCATAATCTCCATGTTACTTATTCTTTGATCAAGATGCGATGACGAATCACTAACTTCATGCACTCGCCTAACCGTTGGTTCATCCCTTGTGTAGAATTGTTGCGAGTTTGCCGCCATACTTTCAATCAACTCTAGCTTCGGTCAAAGTCTTGTTCATTAGTGCACCACCACCCGCGCGTCAAGAAGAGACCTATCACTTGAGTGAAGAGCTTCATAGAAGTATTAGAGTATCATAACATCACTAAATTGATGGTGTGGACAGCTTGCCACCAACCTCTTGTAACGCTCCCAACATTCATACAATGATTCTCCCACTTGTTGTTTCAATCCACAAATCTCCTTGCGAATTTGAGTAGCTTTGGATGCGGGAAAATATCTCTCGAGGAAAATTTTCTTCATCCCATTCCATGTTGTGATACTTCCGAAGGCAAATAATATAACCATTCCTTAGCATTACCCGCCAAAGAAAACGGGAAAGCTTTCAACATTGCTCCAACCACATTAGTCTCCTGGTGGAAGCATAGCCATAACTATGGTGTAAAAATCCATAAGATGTTTGTTTGGGTCCTCATTCACCATGCCATGGAACTTTGGTAACTCTCTAATCAACCCCGGCTTGATTTGAAGGTTGAGTTAGTTTGGATACACCATTGTTGGGTATCAAGCTTGTGAGAAGCTAGGTCCTTTAGTGTACGATCAGCCATTGTTTCTTCCTCTTTGTCCGAATCACTTGATGAAGAAGAGAAAGTGGAGTGTTAATCGCTTTCGAATGAAATCCTTTAATTGAGTGCTTAGGATCGAAGGCGTATTGGACTCGGTCTACCCCCTTTAAGCATTCACCAAAGGTATAACACCTGAAACAAGATTCTCACAAACTAAGTTAGATACGGTAAAGAATCTAACAAAGCAAAAGAATAAAAACAACTAAAAAATCGCCCCGTTGCTCCCGAGAACGGCGCCAAAATTTGATGCGTGTCGTAGGTGCAATCAAATTAATTCAAAATTTCCACTCAATTAAAAATAATATAATGGAAGTCAAGTTCGTTCCCACGAGGAGCAAGAGATCTTAGTTGTAAAAGTTGTCACGAAAGGGGGGGTGTAAAAAGCAAAATAAAAATAAACAAAGCAATTAAAATCGAAAGTTAAAAGATGAAAACAATAAGAGAGACAAGATCAAGGAATCCTTCTTCGTTACGAAACAATGATTAGAGTTATGTTCTTTTCTACTTGTTATTAGTCACGTATTATCACCAACCGTAGGATAGCGGGTCCGCTTAGCTAGCCCCAAAATCCCTAATTTCACCGAGTAACATGTGTCCGCTTAGTTATCGATTCTATTCAAAAGAACCACCTTGAGGTCCGCTTACAAGATGTAATTCCCGTAATGCATTAAGATTTATGAATTTAGGTTTAGTACTAGTAGTTAAACTCGGTTCGCTTGGTTCACTTTCTAGCGTTGTTTCTACACACAATTGCTCCACGGAATCCCTCCGCAAGGTCTCGTGTTTTCTACTTGTGTAAAGTGTCGAGAACGATTACGTATTCCCTAACTTATACTAGATATAGATCAATTAACAAATCAATTTAGCGTGCACTCCAAACAATCTATCAATCAATCATAAGTGTCTTTAAGATCACTCCTATTAGTAAAAACAATCGATAATCATGTGAAAAATCTCAAGATAGAATTGAAAACAAAAACTCAAATCACGTTAAGAACTAGGAATTCATCCTCAATCAAAAAGAAATTTAGCTACTCATGTTTTTGAAATTCACACAAATAATAATAATTAAAAGAAGAAGTTTCAAATTCACACAAGTAATTAAAAGAAAAATCTTAGAAAAGCAAGCAAAAACACAAGTGTTGTGTGTGTAGAGAGGTGTGTAGAAGTTGTAGAAAACTTCTCTATTTATAGGCTTCAATATTCTCCAAATCTTCTAAGGAATAGAATCCTTTTCCTTTTGCAATTCAATTTCCAATTCCAAGCTTTTCTCAACTCTTCCACCTTCTCTTTCCAAATTTGAGTCCACCTCCATCCAATTCCTAGCTCAAGTCTTCACACCCATGAGAGGTCCATAGAAAATTCTGGAATTTTGCTCACGGAAAAGCGGGATTATGGCTTAATTTGGCGAAACGTCGCCGGGCCGCCTCGAAAATTTCTCCGTCGAGAGAATATTCGACCGGAATATTCCGTCGATCCCACCGTTAGGACTAACGGTCAAACGAGTCAACCACGTCACCAACCGTTAGTCAGTCAGGTCAAGGGAAGAGTGAGTTAGCTACCGAGTCGACTTCGATTCACCAGTCAACTCAGTCGAGTCGACTCGAGTCACTTGGCCTAAGCCACAATCTTGCTGGCTATCTTGTGTTGCACTCGGATGGTGCATCACCGTCGCTCCCGCCCATAATGGTCGCTGCTCAACCCGCAATTGCTCAAACCACTCAAATTTCTTTAAGCAGTTTTGCCGTGCCAATTCACTAGCATACATCGGAGACAATCACTTTGCCTAATTAAGTACTTCAATCAACTCTACAATCTCAAATCTACCAACCAAAGACCAGAATTCTTATTCAAATCACCACCTCATGTCTCGCATCATCACTAACAACTTCAAAATTCAATGTGCAACTCGTTTCCAAAACCACAGTAGCCACCCGCAACAATGCCACCAACAACCTCAATTCTGGAACCACCAAATTTAGCCTATAACTCCAGCTCCGCACTTTCTTGCATTCCATAACCCATGTTATGCACCTTCGTGGCGCAATAGTCACAACTCCATCCCGCCATCTCTTGTATCAGCAAACGTAGCTCCATTCATGAATTTCAACCATTCCTCAATTAGGGTCCGTCCCGTTCGAGCCTCATATCCTAACCCAACTTCCAAAGATCTAGCTCCATCGGACCCGCAACATCCGCTCTCCCCATGCAGCTCAAACTCTTTGTAGGCATCATGGCGTTAAGACACCATTGGCAGCCTATACCGTTACTTGCCCGCACAACAACATCATCACCAACGGCTGCCACAATTTACCACCAATACCAGCTCAGGGCCAACAATGACCCATTCGAGCTCAACTCCATATCCAGACAACCCGCAATGCCATCTCTTTCGTTTCCCTAAACCTCCTCCCTACGGAACTAAACAAATTCAATTCAACACAAACAAAATATCAGCTTCCCCTTGTTTATCAAAGAACCCATGACTAGACAGATTCAATTTGAGCACCGATTACAACTCAAACAAACCCATACTCGAATTCACTCCACATCACGGAATCGAGCAACATACCAATAACATCTCCGATTCCTTGTTCTTCATCTTCTTTGATTCTCATTGCCTTGTCTCGCCCATCTTCAATTTCCTTCTTTTCGAAGTTATCGGTCACCTCTCAATCTATAGCAACAACCATGGCTGCTTCTCGCTTCTTCTTGACACTAACCTCGCCTCTTCTCGATTCCAGTCCTCGAATCACAAAGAACCCACCCTTCCTCTCGTTGAACCGATCCATACCAACACTAATCGAAGCAACATCATAATATTTCATCAATTCATCCTCTCTAATTCAGCTTCTTCTCTGTGTTCTTCATATCAAACCCTAGCTCAACTCGGTTCTTGAACAACGGCCGCTTCTTCCCGGAAGCTCCTGCGTATCATCGACGGCGGTTTAAGAATTCCCTTCTCGATCGATTTTGGTTTAACAAAGACCATGACTCGCCTAAAGTGAAGAATGATTGAAGAATGATTGAAGAGAGAAATAACTCTCCTCGATTTAGGTTTAGTTAAAATGGGGCGGGTATGGATCCGAGGGCATGGTATGGGTCTACGGGTTTAGGTGTGGGTAGATGGATGGGCTTAGGTTAGGGTGGATCAGACATGTGGGCTTGGGTTTAAGGTGTGGGTGGATTCAGACACCCACCATAAGTACACCCCAAATGTGCTATTCTCACTCCCTTCTTTTGGATAAGGGACAGCTCTTTGACCTCCCCTAAACCTTGGCTGGGCTCCATATAGTGCTTCCTCCTTGGTGAAATGACCTTTTTGCCCTTTTGCTCAAATTGGGTGCTTTCTTCTTCTTTTCCTCCGTGCGACTCCATAGTAGCTATAAAACTCAAAACAAGCGTAAAATACATAATTTTACACGAAAAATAGCAAAGAAAGCATAAACTACTAAATAGTAAATTAGGTGTATTCTACACCTATCACCTGGCACCCAATGGTTAGACGCTTTCAGAAGGAATGTTATACCACCGTAGGGGCAGGGAGGTGGTTCAGAGTGGCGTGACACCATCTTGAATGACCATTGCATTTAGCCTTAGAGAAGATAAGAGATAAAAATGAGTTAGGGGGTGAGGAGAGAGAAAGTGTTATTCTAGTCTTTTAATTATTAAGGACCAAATTAAATTCTTGTTTCCATCGGTGGACCAGTCTAACACGGGATCACCTAAAACAAGACCAAACTGGAATTTTTCCATCTTAAAATTAGTCGAAATATTAAACTAAAATATATAGTTTTTAAAAAACTAGGGAGGACATTCCAAGCATAGCTCGGTCATTGTTTGTTATATAATCTTTCGGTACCATTTTGAAATCTCTTAGCCTTTGATGTTGTAATATAATAGAATCTTTTACTAATTATTCTGTAAATTGATTCGCATGGAACCAAATACATTAACAAAACACAAACATAATGAAGCGATTATTAATGAAAATTGAAATATTAAGGGTAAGAAAACATCTTTTGAAGAGGAAAACTAGAACCACCATCTCCAAAGTAGCCACCATCTGACAATGCTCCACAAACAATCATCCGTACATTGATTCGTCAAGTCTCTCATTGCTTTATAAGTGTTGAATTGGTGTGAATGTCCTATGAACATATTTGAATCAACTTTTCCATGATCGAACCAACTTGAGTCACATACAAATGTAGTTGTCTCCTGAAAATTAATATTATATTTGAAATTTTGTTTGTAATATAGTGTATGCTCACCAAATCATCCTCACTTGACCAACAATGAATTTTTAAAGATATTTTTGGATCTATATCATTTTGCCGCGGTGATAATTTTTGGGCCATCAATCGATTGTGCACAATATAGTGATAAAGTAAGGAAAGTGAAGAAGAAGATGGGAGCAATAGATCCTAAAATCAAGATGATTTTGACATTGTTATTGATTGGAATAATAATTTTTTGAAAACTAACTAATGGTTAGTGATACTATTTTCTTTGATGGTGCTTTATAGTGTATTAGGAAATTAATGCAAAAGATTCGTTATGATTTCTTTTGCCAGGTCAAAATTTATTAAAGCAAAATATATAATTAATTTTCTTAATTAAAAATACCAAGGAATTAGTTCAAAAGATCCATAAATGTACATAGCATATGTGTCAATATATTTTTATTTGGAATCTGATTTATGGAGGTTTACTATAATAAAATACATGAGTGAATAAAATATTTGTTGATTAAAACTACAATTTATAATTTTTTTCCTTATTATGTCGATTTTGTTATTAAATATTTCTGACTCGCTCTGAAATATACATGTGCACGTAGATTCAACATAATACAGACTACAGAGTAATTTGGTATGCCTTCAAGCTCACCTAGTCACATAAAATATTCATGAATTTTTTTCCAACTTTTCATTGAAAACACTCATAGATGAACCATCGGATATGATCTATCTATAGGAGCTGACATGCCTAGGATTTTTCAATGGGTTAGGCCGACAAGTTAATGATCAGCATAGCGGCCGGAGGTTTGCACCTCAATTTTATCCAGAACGAATCTTGAATTAGAGGACAATATTAATTATACGTGAATTAGTTGGAAATTTGATCCACACCGCATAATACAAGATAGTTAGAATGAGAAACGAAAAAATCAATAATAAAAAGTGCTTACAATTTTTTTTTTTAATAGTATATTGAAGAAATATAGGATATTAATGTGCCGAGAACAAAGAAAGTTTCTTTGTTTTATATTAAATTTTAACTTTTAATTTCTTTTATCAACAAGGGTTAAATTTTTTAATAGGTAATACCTCACATAAATATAGATGGGCTAACCATCAATTTCCTTCTGTAAATTCTAGGATTGCTTGGGAGCGAAAGCAAATCATGAGTATGGGAATATAAATCGAGGTTTTTGATTAGGCACGGAGGTTGTTTAAGGAGGCGAGTTTTTCTTCCAACCCCCCATTTTTTTTCCTTGTTTTGGATTGTCCAGCCTAGGTAGTAATTGGAAAATCATCTAAATTTTTGAAATTTTACTGCTATTCTTGTCCCTGTATTTCTCGATTGGGTTCCTTTTATATAAATTTTAGTAATTCTTATTTAACATTTGATCTAGGGTTTTGGCAATTTAGGGATTTCAAAGGGGTTGGAGTTTTCCGATCAAAAAAAAAAATTAAAAAAAAACAAAAAAACTAGCGTTTGTTTCCGATTCTTGGATGCTTATTCATCTTGTCTTCCTATGTATCTTTTTGAATTGGTTATTGCTAGCTAGTTTAGATTCATTGAAATGTTTCTGGATGGTGCTGTGTTAATTGATTCATTGTTATATTAACTCCTTCTCATATTTAAATAGGTCCTTTTGGTACGAAATCTACATTCTAGTTTATATGGGTATTGTGAAGTATGTCAAAGATGATCGATTCCTTATGAATTTAAATCTATGATTATTAAAGTTCTTCTAAATTTGGGTAAAGTATGGAAAATTCTAGGATGTTTGTTTGGGACATCAATGGGGGTTGTCTTAATTGTGCTTCAGAGACGTAATGATAAAAATGCTTTGAAAAACTTAAAAAATCAATAAATTTGTGGTTTTGGATAATTGTTGGTTATGCTATTGGTATGTTAGCTTCTTTGTTTGGTTTTAAATTTCAATGCATAGGCTGATCAATAATTGATGTTTATGTTCTTCTTAAAATACTTGGTTGGTTGGAAGCTTAGTTGTTTTAGGTGAAGTTCTTTGTGTTCCCTGCCACTGGGGGTTATCTTGAAATGTATGCTGTTTGGCTAATGGTGCTCCTTTTGGCTTTGTAGTTGTTATGCAATTAGATTTTTGCAGGTTAGTGCGACTTTTTAAAGTTTAAATGGGTTCGTCCTTGTTTATGTAATTTCTGTTGAAATTGTAGTAGCGATCTAGAAAATATTTGAGTTGCAATTGTGGTAGTGTTCTTCAATTAGCAGTATGCAATTGCTTTGGAAAGTTAGTTTAAAGTCCTTGCATTCCCATGGTTCTGCTTGACGCCTAGTCTTTTCCCTACTATTTTCATTAATCTTATCTTGTACCCAGTGTAGTCAAAATCGCTCTCCAAGGCCGATTACTCACCGAGTAATCGCTACAAGCTCTATAACCGAGGCAATTTCCGATTCCAAGGCCTCTCCGATTTTTAGCAATTAAGGAGGCCGATTTGGACTGATATTTTAGCAAAACGAGTTAACGATTTTTCTGAGTTGGCCTTGCATGCACTTAAATCGGAAAATAAAATATTCATAACCCTTAGATGAGAGTTATAAAATAGAAAAACCTCTAAATACATGATAAATACATTCAGTATAAATAATATTACACACTTAATTACATCATAATGTTAATATTTTAATTTTAATTAGGTATAAATCATGACTTATGAGCAAAGAATATATAAATTATTAATAAATAAATTCCTTGTATTAGACCGAGTTTTGCGATTTCCAAGTCCGAACTTATTGCTCCTCGCTCCAAGCTCCCCAAACGAGTAGCACCGAGGAACGATTTCGATTACTTTGCTTGTACCCTGATTTTATAGTCTAGGATCTTGTTTTTGGCTAGAATGACTATGCAGATTTAACACTTCAATGTTCATCAGATATTGTTTATCATTTTATATACTGCCATCTATAGAATTTCTTAAGTCCTCTTAATTCTTTGGTGACTATTCTTATAGGATTTTTTTAGTGTTCTTTAACTAGGATTTGTTCTTCCCTGAATGTATCCATCTTGTGCGGCTAATTTCCTATTCATTGTTTTGAAACCTTTCCTTCGCATTAGTTTTCTTGTTAAAAATTGGTTCATGTCCAACCCCTTAGCATTTCCATTGTATGTGCTAAATATGAAGAAATAATTCCCTCAATCCCACACCATGCTCCTTTGATCTAAATAACCCCCAGGTAAGTCCTTTTAAACTACAACTGTCTTATCAAATCATCTTCTTTCTCATTTACATTACGATTCCCATATATTGTCCAAATTGATTCAGTCTTATGCAATTCTCAAGTTTTTATTCCGTATCCAGTATTTGAAAGTATTTTCGTGTATCCACCTTAATCTTTTTCGGCTGCTTCTGTAACATCGTTTCAATTTTTCCAAGATGAGCATTATAACATGGAACTGCTGAGGAATCAACCAACAAACAAAAATACAACATATTCGAAGCTTAATATCTCTGCACAAACCATCATTTGTTTTTTTATCTGAAACTCTGGCTACCAACAATCGTATGACTTTTATCGCACAATCTCTTCAATTTCAGAACCATCTCTCTATCCCTAAATTTGGTAGTAGGGGAGGATTATGCTTAATGTGGAAAGATAACTACAATGTGCAAATCATTTTACATTGCCATAGTTATATACACGTTCGTTTCACTCCCCCGGCACCTGATCATCCATGGTTGTGCGCATGCATCTATGCCCCCCCACATCCAGATGCAAGAAAAGATTTTTGGGTCGACTTCCCATCAATTTTATCCAAAATCAATGATCCATGGATCCTCATTGGCGACTTTAATGAAGTTATGGATCAATCGGAGAAAAAAGGTGGTAGCGAAGTAACATATGCTCAGACTCAGCCATTCCTTAACTTAATTGATCAAATGGGACTCATGGATCTGGGATTCCGAGGGGACCCGTTCACCTGGACAAACAATCAGGAAGGACAAGATAATATCCTAGAACGACTCGTCGGGGCTATGGAAACTCAACGTTGGAGAACGTCATACCCACATGCAGGAGTTACTCATCTAACAAGAATAGCCTCAGACCATGCCCCAATTCTACTTCAAACTAGAGCAATTGACTGGAAGGGGAGCAAAAACTATAAATTCGAGCACTTATGGCTTACCCACCCACAACTGCAATAAGTGGTAAATTCTGCATGGACCACACTGAATGATGCAGATCCAACAAGAACCCGCAGCTCAAGCTCATCTCGACCAAATGAAACTCTTGATTGGAACAAGGAAACTTTCGGTCACCTCCCCACTATGATCAAAAATCAACCGCCCAAATCAAAATGGCACAACAACAGTGCGCTTTATCAGACCGCAATGACTTGACGTTTTGGTTGTTTGAGAAAAATAACTCGTTTAGCTCAAAGACATGACATTGCTTGATCACATGCAACCTACTGGCAGCAAAGATCAAGAATTCAATGGCTAAAATCCAGCGACCGTAATACCACTTTTTTCAATACTAAAGCAATGATCCAGCGAAGCTGCAACAACATTCAACAACTTCAGGATCAACAAAATAATTGGGTAGTAGATAAAGAGTCCATTGTCGGACTAATGATCGATCATTTTACCGATCAATATACGACACCAATGTACTGATAGATGAAAGTCTATTTAATGAATAACCACAAGGTTAATGCCTCGCCAATGCACCTCACCTGATGGAAGAAGTAACTCATGAGGAGATTAAAAATCCCTATTCTCTATTGGTTAGAAGGTGCTCCGTGTCCGGATGGTTATACTATTAAGTTTTTCAAAGTCTTAAGGGAAACAACCCATTTATAGTTAATAGAATGGTACGTAGCTTCTTGAACTCCCTAAATATCCACCCTATCATGAACCACACAAAACCTAACTTTAATTCTAAAAAGTAAATCATCCATCCAAACCATCACAATTTCGTCTTATAGGACTTTGTAATGTCACATATAAAATCATATCCAAAATTCTAGTTAACCTCATACGCCCTTTACTTCCGTTCCTAATAAGCCCTTACCAAAGCGCCTTTGTACCCCAACGATCTATATATGATAACATAGCAATCGCAGGCGAGTTGTTTTACCACATCAAAACATCAACCAACACTAAAGATCCCAAAGTCGCTATTAAAAGCCCTATGATAGTTCTGACCGGGGCTTCGTTGAAAAGCCTTCACCGGTGCATCGGAGTAAGGTGTCGAGATGATTTGTACCTCTCGATGAAGCCCCCAGATGTTATGAGAAGACTGCCCGCATACATAAGATGGAGGATTGGTGGAGCTTTTGCGAAATGCAGTCCCTCCACCGCTTTTGTGTCTCAATATTCCATAGATTGGTTGAAAGTAATTCCGCACATATGATAAAGACGTATGAGGAGAGTGGTCCCTTGTCTTATTCCTCTTGTTGGAGTGATATATCCATGTGGTGTGCCATTGATATTGATAAGTGACTGTTGATATGCACAACATGATGTATTCTATAAAATTATTGGGAAACCTAATTTGGTGTAAGACAACAAATTAATACATCCAAGTCCATTATCATTCACCACCCAAAGATTGACCCGTCTCAGGTAAGTGCCCTTCAACAAGCTTTTGATATGCCCACAACCTCAACACCCCCTATGTATCTAGGAGTCCAATTCAAACAATGAAGAGTTTCTCGCCATTTATTCGAACCTCTTAAACCGGCTAGCACGTAAGGCAAAGTACTGGATGACGAAATGCCTAACACCCGCAAGAAGATTTTCTTATAAAATCCCCCTAGTCCCTACCTCCAACCATATAATGCAAGCTCAATATCTTCCGCACATGCGCACAAGAAATCGATCAAATTACCAAGAATTTTTTCTCGGGGCATGACTCATCCGTCAAGAAGCTTCACCCTTTGGGATTTGATAAGCCGACTAGAACCAAGTCACAAGGCGGGCTAGGGCATACGTAGAAGCAAAGACCATAACAAGGCGCTACTTATGAAGCGGGTTTGGAACATCTATGAGAAACCGTATTCGATCTTGGCTTCCCTCTACAACGAAAAAATATGAAACATCAACCCATTTTTGCAGAAACTCCAGTTAAACTTCCTTCTTCAACCAGCCCCTTAGTGGAGGCAATTAGCATCTCTCATTCCTACAATGAAACAACATCTTTTCTACACAATCTAAATGGATTAACAACCCCGTTGATCCCGCAATTCACTAATACTTTGAATCTCGTGAACAATGCTACTCCATCCAGATGGTCGCTGACCTCATTGATCCTCTCATCTGGAACCAAGACAAGCTAAACCTTCTTCCCCTCCGTATAACCCAGAGAATCGTGAATATCCACCTCCACCAAAACAACCCCTCTGATAGAGTCATATGGCCTTTTACCAAATCCGGAAAGCATACTACATCATCTCTGGATACAATTGCTTAGTAAGCACATCGATCATGCCCACCCACTACCAAGATCAAAGTTCCTCCGGACACTTCCATGTCCTCCAAAAATACAGCTTTTCTTGTGGAAAGCAATCAATGAGGGCTTCCTAACCCTCGCCATTTTACACCATATCCACCTTACCGACACATACATATGCCCGCTATGTAATTCTCATCCAGAAACTGCTGATCATATTCTCCTTCATTGTCAAGTAGCTACAGCCGCATGGAACACTCTCATCATGGGACTTCCGATCATTCAGAGCCAACCAATGGTAGCACAACCGCCTCGGAATCACCACAACGTTGATTGTCGAATCTTGGGCCATGCTCATAAAGGTTTGTGAAATTAAGAAAAAGAACGAAGTTGGGCATAGGTTCATTTTGAAATCGACTCGGAAAACCTGTTTCGATTCCTATCTTCGATGCCGATCCGCCTTGGTACATCTCGGGTATGATCTCCGAAACTAAGATAATCATGAGCCAACTACCGCAATGCATCATTACACACATCTACAGGGAAGGTAATCAAGCTGCAGACGCGATGGCGAACCTTGCTGCGGACCGTAGCCAGCTAGGAAACCTTTCAACCTTAGTGCGGGATCACATAGCCCCATCTTGCATTTACCAAGCTGTAATGGATGACTCTTTGGGTAAAACATACCCTCGTGTAATTGCAGCTTATAATCTTAATACAACCATATGCTTCAAAAAAAATAAAAAATAAAATTACACATTAATATTATATTGTTAAGTAAAAATAGGGATGTGCTCTAGCCTAACTTAGCGCCTTGGTTGGTCCGTCTCTGGGTTATTCCTTGTGATGCTGGAAGTTATGATCTTGAAAATGAAGCGATCGAACTCAAAGGCATGCATCCGATAGCAAGAGGCTTGTTATGCAACCGCAAACCGATCATCTTGGTCATGATTGTCGCACAATTGTCGCCTTTCATTGTTAAAAACATGGGATTCCAAGCTAGCCTTAGTTGCAATCCACTTGTAAAAATAGCTTTGTTGGTCTCGTGTGATCACCCACTAATTTTGTCGTAATTAGTTGAAACCACCTGTAGGTCCCAAAGAGGAAGCAGGCAAAGCTCCACTTCCGGGCAACATGCCTAGGGGGCAACAAAATAGGACCGCAAAAATGGCCAATCATCAATCCTATTTTGCTGATAACTGAGAAAACGATTGGGATAAATATGAAGATTACGGAAGTAATTTTCCAACCAAATGAAAATCAATCTCAGTTGGTGTTGGTAGCTAGGATTTCTAATATTTGGAAATAGTTTTTGATTTTCTTTATCTCTTAAGGATTGCTTTAGGGTTTTAGTTTAATCTGGTGTTTTTATGTCATTTATATTTGAAGTTTCCAAATGCGATATATATTGAGTTAATTTCGGTGATTTCGTTTGGTGCATAACTCTACTCCATTGTTTTTTTTCGGGATTTTGGCCAGAAAATGTCGATTCAGTTGACTCAAAATAATATTCACTTGGCCTACATGTTCACTTGGAGTACCCTTTCTTGTTATTTGATAACCTTCCAACTACATTTAGATCAAGGGCTATGGGGGTTGAGAGTCTCTTTCAAAATGAAAGAGTTGATCAAATTTGATCAAATTAGGTCCTACTATGGGTAGAGAGAAACCCCATTTGACCCCCAACTCAATCACCTTCTCTTTCATTCGAACGAGAGCATGAAAGTCTTCCCTATACGGCTCTTTATTTGCCGTTTGAGAGAAAGTAGCATATACGACACTTTATACGCCATTCTAAATGAAAATGCAGTATTACGGCTGACCAAATCCCGTTTGATAAGGAAATGGAGTATATACGGCTGACCAAGTCCCGACCCGTTTGAGAAGAAAATAAAGTACATACGGTTTATGGTCAGCCGTTTAAATATGTTTTGACATTTAAAACTTGAAAAGGAAATTCCCGCCATTATAACCTGTAGTTTTCTATATTTTAAAAATTCAAACTTTTCCTTAAACGACACATAATTAGCCGTATAGTGGTTAATGTCTCTATCCAATGGTAGAAATGATACTATATCACATAGACTCTCATTCATTTTGAAAGGGATACAGTGTTAAAACACTCTATCTCATAGCCCTTGCTCTTATAAGATCTATCATTAAAACATTAAATTCCCGTGCACAACATATGGCGGGTACTGCAAGACTGAGAAACAAAATGGGACAACAAACTACTCTTATGCGTTAAATCCTTCTCCGAGTACTTTCTTCGTCATCCTACGTTAATATCCTGGACATTGCAAATGTGTTTCTCTTTTCCAATACAATATTCATAGACAATAATGTAGTTGCAGGAAATCCCACACTACACCCCTCACTAGAATTCACACAATTAAATCATTTCAAGATGAACAATTCTATTCTTTATTGATTAAAACTCACTAATATTACAAGATGGAAAGGAAAATAAGCAAAGAACTTTACAACCGCTCTAAAATTTCTCTCTCCTAATAACTTGTTCCTCACTCGAAAAAGATCTCTCCTCTCTTAAGCCTATTCGGCTCTTTATATAGGACATTACATAGTGGATGACAACTAAGTCAGCCCTTTATTTTCGGATCCACTTGCGACATTCTCGCAAGTGTACAAACATAGAATCTCGCAACACTCCTAAATCTCGCTAAGTCTTCACATCTTTCTCGTGTTCAGGATGTCGTCATCCGTTATGTCATTTATATTACTCATCTGCCATGTCTTCGCAATGTGTCGTTTATAGATTTCGCAAGTATGTTGGTGTTGCGATATTCTGATCCTACAAATAATACATCATAGACGATTAAATGTTAGTATATTTATTATACAGAGAAGCAGCAGATTTCTAATAACATATAAAGCAACAACAGAGGGCACAAACCATATCAAGCACTTATTGCAAGCTTACAAGACTCAAGAGGTCAACATATCAATACCTCAAAATCGAGAATAATCCATCACCAAATCTCGAACTACATCGTAATCGAACTTCAACAAACTTTCGGCATGCCAACAACATCAAACCCACCCACATACCTAGGAGTACAATTTAAACAATGAAGAACATCTCAACATATTTTTGCTCCCTTCTTCAACGACTAGCTCGAAAAGCAAAAAGGTTGGATAACGAAATGCCTAAATCGGGCAGAAGATTAGTTCTCATTAAAACTTCTCTCACACCTACAACCAATCATCTCATGCAAACGCAATTGCTTCCGGCTCATATCCACAAAAAATGGACCGCATAACGAGAGACTTCTTCCTGGGACACGACTCAACCGTAAGGAAACTTCATCCAATAGGATTTGATAAACTCATCAAACCTAAATCAAAAGGAGGATTGGGAATTCAAGCAACAAAGAGAATAACAAATCCCTCCTTATGAAGAGAATCTCAACATACATGAGAAACCAAACTCTATAGTGTCCTCGTTGTACAACGAGAAATACCTTAAACATCAACCAATCCTCCAAAACATCCCTCCTCCTCCCTCATCCACAAGCCCCTATGGAGGAATCACCCTTCCCTCATACCAACCCCAAAACATCTCTTTCACCAGGAGGAAACGGCTCCACCACCCCAATCCAAGCAAACCGGATCCCTCGGTTCGAAAAATAACATAGACCCAACACTTTGCTACCCCATAAAATCGCAGAGGCGATATCATTGACCCATTAACCCGGTCTTGGAACCACGAAAAGTCGAGCATCCTCCCACCAAACACGGTGCAAAGAATCATCAACCTTCACCTTCAACATGAGAACCAAGCCTGGATGGAATAACTGCCCTTCACAAAATCATGAAAATACACGACGGCCAGGATACAAATGCCTAACAGACATTTCAGATCAATTGCAGCACAACCCACCACCCCCTCCAATCAACTTCCTATGGACGCTCTCATGTTCACAAAAAGTACAGATTTTCTTGTGGAAAGCACTTAACGAGGGTTTACCAACCCTCCAACTACTCAATCACATCCGTCTCGCCAACTCCAATCTTTGCCCCCAATGCAATTCTGACCCTGAAACTGCAAAACATATCCTGCTACATTGTCCGATCGCTATGGATTCGTGGAACCTACTGCTTCCCCGGATATCCACTCCGCAGAGCGCCCACCAAGGAATACCCACTTCAATAAACCCACAGACATATATATCCCTACTTCTTCAGGCTAAAATCGCAACGAAAACCACCACCAAATTCTACTTTCTCTTTTGGTCCCTTTGGATAGCTAGAAATGACGTCGTATACAACCAAAAGCAAGCAAACCCAACAAACATACTCCAAATGGCTACCCGCCTACAACAGGAATACACCTTGGCTCAACAGAACCTCCCACCGGTACTACCAGTGTTACAATCTTCTACAAACATTATGCATCAGATTCCCAAGTCAATCACAATTTTAGTAGGATGGAGTAAACCCCACCCAGAATGGATCAAAATCAACACAGATGGAGCAGCTAGAGGACATTCGGGACTGGCAGGAGCGGGAATTATTTGCCGAAACGAAAATGCTATCACAATCTTAGCAATTGCACAACCACTAGGGATAACAACAACGCTCACTGCGGAAACTTGGGCCATGCTCATAGCGTCAAGAAAAGCTACGGATCGAGAATGGCCAAAGGTGCAATTCAAACGGACTCGGAAAATCTTTTTAGGTTTTTAACCTCGATAAATGCGAACCACCTTGGTACTTAAACAATATGATAGTAGAAATCAAGCTTAGATTGGACCAAATTCGCATTGCGCCATAAACCACATTTACATGGAAGAAATCAAAGGCGGACGGGTTAGCAAACAAAGCAAGGAGGGATGACAACACAACGTGGAAATCTATCCACAACAATCTGGGACCACAAAACACCATCGTGTCGTCCTATTGTAATGGCAGTACTTCTATGGGTACAATGTACCCTCGTGTTATTTCTTCCTAACTTAACTACAATTTCATGCTTCAAAAAAAAAAAAAAATTACAAAGAAGCAAATTATGCTCTTGGTTATATTTCTTTAGATAACGGGGCAATATTTTTTGGGTTTGTTTTGGGGCAAAAAATACTGAGATCGGCCCGAAACCACTTGAAGTACTCATGCACCAATGAAATTTCAATGGTTCTAGACATACAACACAAAAACAACCCTAAAATAATATACCCCAATGAGGGTGATGATAAATTCATTGGGAGCAGTGGGTCCCTTTGATGAATGTCATGGGACCCAATAAACAAAAAAAAAACATATAAGTGATTGTTCTAGAATTGTTTTTTGGCTGTCCATCAAGAATTTTTGATGCAATTTTCAAAACTGTCTCTCTACAATGTACCATTGTCACGTGCTCAATAAATGCCTTTAAGATGTCAGTAGGGTTATACCTGACGCACGTCCAAAAGACAATTTTAAGCATAATGTGTTTCATGTTAAAAATAAAAAAATGAATTTCACGTTAGAAAAGCAAAGCCCCGTCATAGCCAGAAAATTGGTACCGAACAAACCGCCTTCAAAGAAAATTTACACTGGATTTGGGCTATGCCCCCATTTACTTCCTCATACACAAAAGATAGAACGATTTTTTGGGCACTACTTAAAAATGGAGGGGACTATTTTCATTTTTTTTGGTGGATATTTGAAGTAATTTTGAGTCACCAATTATTTATTTATTTTTAATACCAAACTTGCCCTTAGTAATAAAATTAGTTAGTATATTGATTAGTGAGTTAATTAATGATTAGTGAGATTAAATTAATAATTTGATTTTTTCAAAAGAAGAATTATTGAGAGGGAGAAGAAGAAGATGAAGATGATAATGAAGATGAGGATTTTGGAAGCAAAGAAAAGATCTTTTTCTTTAAGAGCCACAACAAGAGTATGATGTTTTGGGTACTCACGGATACTTCAAATTTAGTTAATAGTGCTTGAATTGGCCAAAACATTCCTAAAAATGAACAATTTACAAACTGATTTCGGTTTGGTTAACAAAATTTGGCATGAATTAGGGTTAAAAATAAACAATTTACAAACATTCCTAAAAATGACATTTGAAGAACAGTAGCCGAACTCATCTCGCAAGTGTAGTTCGACTAATATTTCTAAAAACACACGGTAGCCGAACTCGTTGTTAATGGAGTTTTTTTTTCAGAGAAAAGTTCTAAGTTAGGAGAAAAAATTTGCGACATAACCGAACTCAATATATAGGTTTTCGGAGAAAAGTTCTTGTTAGGAGAAAAAATTGCGACGTAACCGAACTCAATATACTTTTCTTCGGTTAGGAGAAAAAAAAACTTTTCTCTCAATTAAAGTTGAGTTCTGGCTAGTTCGACAAAGTTTTTCAAATAATTCCTAGCCGAACTTCTCTCTGCAACTTCATTTTCAACTCATTTTGATGATTACTTCTCATTTTTTTCAACTAAAAACGAATGACAATTAATGGGTTTGTTATAATTTTGATTTTGTTTTGTTAATGATTTAAATTAAGTTATATATAGAGGTGGTTGTGGTGGTGGTTCGAGGCGGTGGTGGTGGTCGGTGGGGGCAGGTGGTGGTGAGCGGCGGTGGTGATGGGAGGAGGTGGTTATATATATAGGTGGTGGTGATGGGAGGAGGTGGTTAAATATATATATATATATGTTAAGGGTAGGTTAGTCATTTCCACACTTTATGACACCCCTTATAATTATAGGGTAGATATTTTATCACTTAGTAGTCCCCCACCATTTTTGAGTAGTGCCCAAAAAATCATTCAAAAGATATGTCTATTGGGGAAAATGGATCAAAATCGATCTTTAGGGGTGTAAATTGGGCCAGGACGACAGACCACCCGACCCTAATTAGTCTTCGACACTTCAAAACCCTAATTCATAGCAAGCCGATGAATAAATGGTAAAATATAATGTATTTTCCTTTTTAAACGTGGAAATTTGGATTTGCTCGGTCAATTTTGATGTTATTACTAATTTAATTTATCCCGAAAAAATTTATATCTTAATCCAACGGCAAAGAAAATTGAATCCAAAGAGTGTGATGTTAGGTGGAAGATATTTTGGAATTATGTTCAGATAATCATGGATCTATTAATTTAGGTTTTTGATAAACTTAAACAACTTTCACCGTTGTTTATAAACACAAAATTGGTTAAAAAGACCAAAATCAACAATTCCTGGGTGAAAAATCTTATAAAAGGAGAAGATAGAGAAGGAGACACAAAGTAGAGGGGAAAAAAGAAGAGAGAATCCTTATTATTATGTGTGTAAGATACAATGTTTAAGCCTCTATTTATATAGATAGGATACTTGGTGTCCAAGATATGTAAACCCTAAACTTAGACACAAAGGGCATCTTAGTAAATAAACTTGATTTATAACACTCTCCATGATGACCACTGTGGCTAAGTCGCACAAACATATCGAAAACTCAAAAAGAAAAACCCGAAATTGCATAAGCATGTAAAGACTCAGACATCGTTGGACACGCATATGTTGCCTCATTAAAACCTTGACAAGGAAAACCCAGTGGGAAAATACCTTGACGAAGGAAAAAGCGTACAACGCGATAAAGTCCAGTGAATGCACCTTAATTTGATGATGGCGCCCCCGATAAATACTTGATCAAGTCTTAGCGTGCAAATCTTTGAGTCGAGACTTTCCAATTTTGAAGAACGAATTTCTTGAATGCAGAAGAGGACTGTTCTTTCATGAAGATGTCGGATAGTTGATGAAGTCTTCATTTGTGTTGCACAAGCAGAGAATGCCTTCGATTAATACTTTTGCGGAGTCTACATTCTTCTTCAACATATTGAGAACTTGTGTCATGGATAGCTAGCTTCCGAGATGATTTGCGAGGTTGTTGATGTAGTCTCTTCAACATAGAGTCAAGATGTAAATAAATTACCATAAGTGAACAAAACTGAATTTGTGGTCATGCCTAATGACATCCAAATTCCTTAGGGCTTGTAACGTTGATTTGGTCTAACAAACTGACCTTGTTAATGGTGGGAATCCACCAAATAAACGAAATTATACAACCCCCTTGTATGACCACAATGTTGAATTAATTTGGCTCACTAAAACCTCACCAAGAAAAACCCAATGGGAAAAAAATTTGGATAAAGGAAAAAGAGCACAATATCAACATTTTGAATTAAACGTCAGGGAGATGTTGCCTCGTTAAAACCTTGTCAAGAAAACCACATGGGACAAAACCTGAACGAAGGAAAAAGAGTACAACTTTTGACGTAAATATTGATGCTAACCCAACTATATGAGTTTTGCTGTAAGACAAGCATCAAAAAAATAACTCTAGTCCATCTTAAATAAGAGCTTAAGCTAGCATAATTATAACTGCAGATTTAAGGGGAAAAATAGAATATATGCAGCTAAAGCGTGGATTTTTGTGTTTTTATGGACTCCTCAAGAGACCTATATATAAATCTGATATCATCAACTAATTAATCTGGATTCTTGGTTTCACACCAAATTTCTAAAAACACATATATATAAAGGATTGTTAAACTCTGATATAATCGAGTCAGGTGGCTGCCATAATATAATTTGAATCCTTTAAGGATTACAAATTCGAATATGTTCCTCGAGCATGTTTCTTGTGTGAATGCAATACGAGTCCTTCAAGACTACCACGCCAAATGCATAGTCGGTTGTCAATCCGTCAAATATAATTTCACTTTCTCAATCAACTAGATATAAATATAGTATGCGATAAGAAAGAGTTTGTATCCACAGAGAGGCTTTCGTTGTTATAAAATTTCGCTTCTAAGTAACCACGGGTATGTTTGTTGTATCTAAGCAAATAAAAGTAATTGAAAGCAAAGTAAATAATTTGAGAAATCAATAAGGAGAAGATATTGGTCACGGGATAGTATCATTCACAAACATGTATTTTCATCAATGATTAGAATTGGTATTTTAATCTCGTATTTACTAAAAGTCCTAGGATACCTTGATCGCAAGTATAACCCGTTAATTCCTGTTTTCATCACAACCACATTAAAAGATGCATATGTGAATTCTTCCTAGAAAGCAACCTAAAGTGTAAAAGCACAATTAGATTTAACTCCCTAAAAGCAATAAGTTCTATGGAATAAGACTAATCAATGCAAACGAATGTGTATAAGCACTAAACGTTTTAACAAAAGTTATGATTCACTTGTGATTAGTAGGATATATCACTACAAGCACTACCCACAATTATGCTAATTAGAATTAGGGATAAACAACTTTTTCGTATTGAAAACCCTAATATAGCTTTAGAGATGAACGCAAATCGGATTGATTCCGGACTCAACCTAACAAGTATTCAAATCTTATAACACTATTAATTGTGAATCACAAACAATAAATTACTGAGACAAAACTAATTCATAGATTCAAAAACATGTTGAGAAATCAACTTTTATCCCATAACCAATAAGATGTTTAGCTACTCATAGCTATGGAGTTCATCATAATCAATATTCAATAATAATGAAGAAGAAAAAGATGAACAAAAGAAAACCCTAGAAGCGTAAACAAAAACGGCTCTCCCAAATTCCAAGAATAAGATATATCTTAAGTTGTAGAAGACCTTCCCTTTATAGCTTTTCTCCAACTTCTAAAATTAGGTCTAGTCTTCAAAGTCCATTAGATGAAAATCCACCAAGCCTATAAGAAGGAGAAACCCATGTAGAAAATATGTCCCAAAAGTGGTCGCCGGAAATCTGGTATTATGGCCGGAAAGGTCGCCGGAAAACATCTCAGGTGGCCGGCAAAGGCCGCCCGGTCACCGGTCAACGGAGTCAAATCGGCGAGTCAACTCAGAGTCAAGGCGAGTCAAACCAGGTCACTGCTCAGCGAAGTCAGATAGCTACTCGGACTACCAGTCTGGCTCACCGAGTCACTCTAGCCTATTCCATTTGCACTGCTAGTTTATGATGCACAATCCTTGTGTTGTAGCTCTTACATCCTACCATAATGGCCGGATCTCAGCTTTCAAAGACAAAGAATGACCCATCACAACTCTAATCGACCACCACCTTTGCCATCTCGGATGCAATTCATAGGCATACATTATATAAGTCCATCTTACCGCCATAGAAGCAACACCCACCAGCCTTTTCCATTGAATCTCGGCTCCTAGACAACCCGCAACATCACCAAGGCTACCACCACTCACCTGCCACTTCATTTCAAACCCGCAATTCCACAACACCCACAAATGAATTTCCTTTCATTAGCTCACCGCATCCTTGAAAGCACAAGATCGGTCTATTTTCTCGCATGCATCATCTCAACCTCGCCTAAGCCTTGAACACCACCACCGCTCTAAACTTGAATTCCACCGTAACCGCAGCTTCTTGCTCCACTACAAACCATTTCCGATCTTCAATACACAAAGACCGACACCACCTACATTACCCATTTTCACAACTCCGGACTCCCTATTGCAATCAACCTCGGCCGCATCTCGCATCCCTCCACAATGACCTCCACACGCAAACGAGCTTAAATACATGCATTGCAGCTTCAAATTCCATCTCGCACCGCACATATCCACAAAACAAGTACTCCAGTTCTAGTCATCATTATGTGTAAAGATCATTACATTGCCACTCCTCACCATCACTAGGTCCATCCCAAAGACCACACACACCCGCATTGCCATCAAGATCATAACTCCGCAACTCATTCATTCAAAACATTCAAATGTACCACCACCGCCACACAACTCCACCTCGCAATTACATCTCGAAGTAACCACTTCACAACAATCATCAAACCCATCTCTTCCAAAGACCAAATCAATTTCATTCAACACCACTACCAATTCCAGACACCACCTGAGACAACATCAGCACTTCCCTGCAAATTCACTTAAGCTTAGCCTGCATTCAGACTCTCCAAGCCACTTGACCTCTAATCATTATCACCTGCTTTGCACTCTGCCCTGTTACCAACCAATCCACCTACTACAGAGTTCAAGCTTTTAAGCACCAAGACCATCTTCATCTCGGGCTTAGTACCACTCAACTCCGCAAATGAAACTATCCACGAGAACCCCGAATCGCCATAACTCCATTTCCCATGGCAGATTCAATTCCATCTTCTTCCCCGAATCGAACAAAGAATAATACTCTCATCTCTCGATAGTTAGCAAAGATCTTCCTCTTCACTCGAACCCATACATCCCATCCACTGAATCATTTGAACTCGTCCTCCGTTAGAAATCCACAACAGATCCCCTTTTCTCTTGAACAAAACCTAGCAATTTTCATCCAACAACTTCAAAACCCTTTAATCATCTGAACTGAACCCACTTCAATCTTCCTTGAACTTTCATGGCTTCATCAGCAAAACCACCAACCCATTTTCTCTGAGATCTCGAAATCAATTCAAACCCTACTTTTAATTTCTCTGTAATTTGAGCAGCAAATTCGTCGATGTCTTCTTACGGATCTCACTTCTCGATTTTAATCTTCCACATCATCCCCTTTCTCGATGTCTCTGTCATACAGCGCCACCATTTCTCTCTCGATTATGAACTTCAGGTGAAACTCAAATGATAATAACTTCTCTGAAATTTTGGTTTTGTTGTAAGAGATGTAAGAGGATATAGCCACTCAGGTAAGGCAGATAAGGGGTAACCAGAGTGATTATAGGCACCACTCATCAGATAAGGGCCATCTTGATTTGCAACCCCTTAACCTCTATTGTGCTCTCGATAGCACATGCATACGCAATGACACTTCTGCCCTTCTTGCTCAAATTGAATGATTTCCGCTTCTTTTCCTCCGTGCGACTCCAGAGTACCTAATAACTCAAAAACACACGTAAAGTACATAATTCACACGAAAAATAGCAAAGAAAGCATAAACTCTATATAGTAAATACGGTGTATTCTACACCTATAAGATTCCCCCACACTTAGACTTTGCTAGTCCTCGAGCAAATCAAACAAACAATAAAATACAACAACTCCGTGTCGTCGAGGCTACGGTCACTTTTATCATAAATAACAAGCCTTTAAACCCCTAGGTGTCCCTAGTGGACGAGTTATAGTCTCGTGAGGGTTTACTAGAGATATACCCACAAAACTGATAGGTGTCTAAAACACCTAATCTACTATGTAGTAGTTACGCTTTCTTTGCTATTTTTCTTGTGAATTATGTACTTTATGTTTGCTTTTGAGTTTTATAGGTGCAATGGAGTCACCGAGAACAAAAGGAGAAGAAATCACCCATTTAAGCGAAAAAGAGCGAAAAGGTGAAGCTATCGGCGAAAGAACGAGGCCATTCCGGTTCCGTATGAGAAGGTTACGAGCAAAGTCAATAAAGCTTGTCGGTTCCCAAGGACCGATAAGACAAAGAGATTTCTTGCGGCCCATATCCATTGTCCTGGTGCCTTAATACCGCCGCATGTGCAAGCTTATCATTTGGTCGTGAAGAAGGAAATCATTCTCATCCCCAAATTTTAGTTCGTTTTATGAGAGAAGAAGGAGCTAGATTGGAAGAAATTTGAGGGAATTCGGGATCTCAAGAGCTAGGGTTTTGGAATGAATGATGCTGTTCATCAAATATTGAGCTCGAGTTCATGTACCTGTGTTGTGTTGATCGGGAATTAGAAGTTAGGGTTTGATTGAGAAGGTTGCTGTCGAATTGAGAGAATATTGAGATTCGGAGAAGATCGAAATGGAAAACATTGTTGCTATTCAATGCGAGAGAGGCGACTTGGTGTCATGTTGAATCCCAGAAGAAAAATGGATCCGGGGATAGTTGAGTCTCGAGATGGTGATGAAGTTCGAACAAATTAGGGCTTGATGTTTGAGAAGAAATCGAAGTTGCAATTGGGGTTTCGAGGAAAATGTTGCTCCGATTAATGGTGATAGTGATTGGTTGACCGAGAAATAAAGATTGAGAAAGAGACGGTGACGATTTGCCGAGATTCATGGTGATGAATAATGCAGATCACCGAGGCTCGAACCGGGCCAAGTGTTGTTTTTCGTGGTGTTGAATCTGCAGGTGCAGTGAGCTGGTGCTTGTAGACAGAGATGATGCTGCCTGAAGCTGGTTTCTGGTGGTTGCAAATGAATGATTGGAGGTGATATGGATGGTTGCAATTGGTGGAAAAGCATGAGCTGGTGGTAATGAGACTATGACTTTGTTGTGAAGTCGGCATAATCGTGGAGTTGATGGTTAGAGCATGGATGGAGATTCGTAGATGCTTTCTTGGCTAGGTTAGGTTGATCTTGTGATGCTTGAAGTTGAATGAATGCGGGGCGGTGGCTATGGTCGCAGGTGGTGTTTGGTGCTATCTCGAGAATGGGAGTGAAGCGGTTCTCGAAGTTTCGGTGTTATGGTCTTTGGTGACAATGAGGAATTGCAACTCGCATTAAATGTTTAGTGCATCGGTATTGAAGTAAGTTGGAGCTGTTGCCACCAAATGGAAGTTGTAGCCGAGCAACAATGCAAGGGAAGCAGTGGTGCTGTATGGGTTGAATTGTGGTATTGAGGCAGTGAGTGGTTCTGGTACTGGTGAAATGATGCATTGGCCAGGGTTGCGTTCAAAATGATGTTGCTGATTAAACTGGTTACAAAGAAGGTGGTACTGGTGTTGCCACACATAATAGAGATATTGCAGATTACTGAAGTTGGCTTTGCAAACTGCAAGAGAGCATTGCAGGTTGAGTCAAAATGGTGTAAAGGGACTGACATGGAGGTTGCAAGTGGGCTGACAAGAATTGACAGAGTCCATGATGGTGGTTTGTTGGCTGGTGTGCAAGAACTCAGATGGGTGCAGGGAGTAGAGATATTGCAGGATGTTGTTGGTGGAATGACTGAGGGTGAAGAGAAAAGGCGGTGGTGGCTCTTGTGATTTTAGGTCAGCAGTATATAAGAGTTACATGGCCGAGTGCAATGAATGGTTGTGTGTTGAGCCAAGGGTTACGGAGTTTGTCGCAATGCATTGAAGCACAAGGATGGTGCATCATTTAAGGTGGCTCATGCAAGATAGTCGGCCAGCCTCGCAAGATGGTTGTGGCCGATCCGAGTCGACCACTCACCGGTTAACACCGATTCTTATGCCCGACTCAACCTGACTCGATGAATCAATGCCGATCATTTGACTTCGGTCTGACCGAGTTGACCCGATATCCGACCGAGACCCCGATCCGACTCGTTGACCAAGGATTTCTTTGCCGGCCACCGAACCGATTTCGGGCACTTCTCCGGCGATTTCCACCACAATACACAGTTTTCGCGACGACTTTTTGGACTTATTTTCTACACTAGTTTCTCTCTATTATGGGCTTGGTGGATTTTTATCTAATGGACTTTGAAGACTTGACCTAATTTTGGAAGGAAAGTAAAGCTATAAAAGAAGAATTCTACAACTTTTGGAAGATATATCTTATTCTTGGAACTTTGGAGAGCCGCTTTTGTTTACGCAACTAGGGTTTGCTTTTGTTCATCTTCTTCTTTATTCAACTTATATTTTTGGTGATGAACTCCATAGCTATGAGTAGCTAAATTTTATATTATTGGTTAAGGATGTAGTCCGATTTCTAAAACTTGTGTTTGCTTTATGTATTAGTTTTCTCTCTTGATTATCGTTCAACTCTCTACTGTTTTTATGATCACATGATTGAAGTATTGTGATAGGATTTTGATGTTTGATTAGTTAAGTGGCCAATTAATTGAACTTGCATCTTAGTCCATAGCTATTTTAGGGTTTTTCATCAAGCGATAACCTTGAATACAAGTAGCATGATATGTTTACGGTTTGTAGTGATACACTCTCGTAATCATATGTAGAGTTTGACCATTGTCCGAATTGTTATGCGCAACGCATGACAATTGCATTGATTAGCCTATTTCTGAAACTTAATGCTCCTAGGAATTGAACTTGATTAGCGCAAGGCGTTAGGTTATTCTTTAGGTAGAATTCACATACGCAGCTCTAATGTGTGTGTTGATGAACTTAGGAAATTAATAGATTATCTTGCTCTCTTGATTCTCTAGGCTTTTGATAATATAAGAGATTAAATTGTAATTCTAATCATATATGCAAGCACATGTCTAAGATTGAAGATGAATTCCTTGACCAATATCTTTCTCCATTGATTACTTTCTACAATTTACTTTGCTTTTAATTACTTTTATTGCTTACATAGAAATCAGAAATCCCCCCAATTGGTTACTTTAAGAAATTGATTACGAAATAACTACAATTGCCTCTCTAAGAATACAAACTCTTTCTTATCATATACTTTAGGAAAGTGAAATTATTTTTGACTCATACGACAGCGATCAAATTTTGCCGCCGTTGCCGGGGAGGCACACGGCTAGTTATTAAGTTTTTAGTTTCTTTTTACAATTTCTGCTTTCATCTTTGCTTTTTGTTTCTTGTCTTGTTTCTCACTTGTGTGCGAGAATTGTTTGCAGGTACCTAATCTCTGGATTCTAAGGATTGGAATTATCCAAGGTGCGGGATAGCTACTCGACGAGGCACAATACTCCAACCAAGTCAAGACACAACGGACGAGCACGAGTTGGAAGTAGGAGAAGATATTTTCCAACAACAAGAAGAATGAAAAGAGGTTCCAATCGTAGACGAACCACAAGTTGAAGAAGAAGAAGCTATGGGTGATGCAAATCGTTCACTCAAGGAGTTGGCTTCTCATAGGCTAGATACACAACAGGGGTGTATTCAAACGGATTCTACTTTTGAGATCAAGTCGGGGTTGCTTAGAGAATTACCAAAGTTTCATGGCATGGTGAATGAAGATCCAAACAAACATCTTATGGACTTCCACACCATTGTCACGGCCATGCTTCCAGCGGATGTTGCGGCGGATGGTGCAATGTTGAAAGTTTTCCGTTTCTCTTTAATGGATAGTGCTAAGGATTGGTTATACTATTTACCTGCCGGGATTGTCACAACATGGAATGGGGTGAAGAAACTCTTTTTGGAGAGATATTTTCCCGCATCCAAGGCTACTCAAATTCGCAAGGAGATTTGTGGGATGAAGCAAAATGTGGGAGAATCCTTATATGAATGTTGGGAACGATACAAGAGATTGGTTGGCAAGCTGCCCTCACCACCAATTCAGTGACGCTATGATTATCCAATATTTCTATGAAGGACTCAATCAAGTGATAGGAATCTCCTCGACGCTGCGGGTGGTGGTGCATTAGTGAACAAGACGGTGGCACAAGCTAGAGAGTTGATTGAAAACATGGCAGCGAACTCACAACAATTCTTGAGTGGTGGTTCTCGGATGTGATTCTAAGAAGGGTGAGTGAGGTGAGCGAGGTTGAAGAGCTTCACAACAAATGGGTAACATGAACGCAATGCTTCAACAAGTTGCAGCCGCGGTGATACCAAGTTCCTCTCAATCTTATGAAGACGAGCAAGCTAATGAGATCTTTCCAAATCAACAAAGACGGTATGATCCCTACTCCAACACTTACAATCCGGGATGGAGAGATCACCCCAATTTTAGCTATGCCAATAAGCAAGGAGCGATTCAACAACCTAGTTTCAACAACCCAAGTGGATTTCAACCTCAACAACAACAATTCCAACCTAGGCAACAATTTCAACAACAACAACAACCTCAAAATATGGGGTCTAATATGGAGGAGTTGCTGAAATCTTTTATGCAAAGAACGGAGAGTTCGGTTAAGGAGTTGCAAACTCAAGTTGGTTCTATGGCTATGGAGTTGAATCAATTGAAGGCACAAAATGGTGGGAAACACCTTCTCAACCTATCAACCCAAAACAGGGTGTCAATGCAATTACATTGAGAAGTGGTACACAACTTGTGCAACCCGAAGTTGCTTTATTCGGGCACAGTGGAAACACCAAAGGAACCTGTTTTGGAGGAGAAAATCGAGGATTCTCCCCAAACTTCGAGGTACCTATTTCTAACTCTAAAACTCCTGTTTCTACTTATGTTCCTCCTTTACCTTTCCCTCGTAGATTTGCAAATTCCAAAAAGGCGGAACTAGAAAAGGAGATTTTAGACATTCTCAAAAAGATCCATGTGAACATACCACTCATAGATGCAATCAAGCAAGTTCCAAAGTATGCAAAGGTGTTGAAGGACTTGTGTACCAATAAGCAAAGGCTCAAAGGTAATGAAGTGCTTAGTGTGGGGGAGAATGCTTCGGCAATCTTACAACACAAACTCCCACTTAAGTGCAAGGATCCCGGTAGCTTTGACATTCCCGTCACAATTGGTAACACTACATTTAATAAAGCTATGTTGGACTTAGGTGCATCCGTTAATGTTATGCCTGCGTCTATGTATAATTCACTTGATCTTGGTCCTCTTAAAAGTCCGGAATTGTGTTGCAATTGGTCGATCGTTCTAATGTCTACCCAATGGGTATTGTTGAGGATGTTCTTGTGCAGGTTAATCAACTTGTATTTCCAGCGGACTTTTGTGTGTTAGAGATGGATGAAGGTTCACCGGACTCGTCTCTTCCATTGCTACTTAGGCGTCCCTTCATGAAAACGGTGAAAACCATTATTGATGTTGACAAGGGAACGCTAACTATGGAGTTCGATGGAGAAATAATACGTTTCAACATTTTCGAGACGATGAGATATCCTAGTGATGTCCACTCTTGTTTCTCCATTGATGTGATGGACACATTGGCGCAACAAATGTTTGAGTTGAATGGTGTTGATACTTTGGAAACCGTGCTCACTACACCTATTGACAATGGTTATGCGTATAGTGATGAGATGAAAGAAACCATTGGTTCTCTTGACTCATTACCGAAAATCAGCAATTAAGAATATTTCATATGCTTCTTTACCTTGCAATAATGAAAAACTTGTGCCATCTATTGTTAAATCTCCAAGTTTAGAATTGAAACCTCTTCCAAGTCACTTAAAGTACTTGTACTTGGGTGACAATGAAGACTTACCCGTGATTGTTTTCTAACGAGCTTAATGAATTACAGGAGCAAAAACTTCTAAGGGTGCTAAGGAAGTACAAGACGGCCATAGGATGGACAATCGCCGATATCAAGGGTATAAGCCCTGCCGTTTGTATGCATAAGATTCGTGTGGAGGATGATTCAAAGCCTACAAAGGGAAGCGCAACGTCGTTTGAATCCTCCCATGATGGAAGTGGTGAAAAAGGAGATACTCAAGCTTTTGGACGTGGGTGTTATCTACCCCATATCCGATAGCAAGTGGGTAAGCCCGGTACAAGTAGTACCAAAGAAATCGGGTGTGACGGTGGTGGAGAATGATAAGAATGAACTTGTCCCAACTCGTGTGCAAACCGGTTGGAGGGTTTGTATTGATTATAGAAAATTAAATGCCACCACTAGAAAAGATCACTTTCCTTTACCTTTTATTGATCAAATGCTTGAACGTTTAGCTGGACACTCTTACTATTGCTTTCTTGATGGCTATTCAGGTTATAATCAGATTGTGATAGCACCGGAGGACCAAGAGAAAACCACTTTCACTTGTCCTTTCGGTACTTTTGCTTATAGAAGGATGTCGTTTGGCTTATGCAATGCTCCGGCTACCTTTCAAAGGTGTATGGTAAGTATCTTTTCGGAATATGTTGAAAACATAATCGAAGTGTTCATGGATGACTTTAGTGTCTTTGGTGATTCATTTGACCTTTGCTTGAACAATTTGTCTTTAATCCTTGAACGATGTGTTGAAACAAATCTTGTGCTAAATTGGGAGAAGTGCCATTTCATGGTAACTCATGGCATAGTTTTAGGCCATATAATATCTTCTAAAGGCTTGGAAGTCGATAAATCTAAGATAGACCTTATTCGTGCTCTAACCCCTCCCACTACGGTGAGGGAGATACGTTCTTTTCTTGGTCATGCAGGTTTTTATCGTAGATTCATCAAGGACTTTTCCAAGATAGCATCACCACTTTGTACCCTATTGCAAAAAGATGTGGTTTTTAACTTTGATGAGAAGTGTGTGGCGGCATTCAATCGTTTGAAAGAACTTTTGATTTCAGCCCCTATCATTAAACCACCGGATTGGAGCAAGCCTTTTGAGCTCATGTGTGATGCTAGTGATTTTGCGGTTGGTGCGGTGCTTGGGCAGCGTGTGGGGAAGATACCTCATGCCATTTATTATGCTTCTAGAACGTTAAATGAGGCCCAACAAAACTACACAACCACTGAAAAAGAGTTATTAGCCATTGTTTTTGCTTTAGAAAAGTTTCGCTCTTATCTAATTGGTACAAAAGTTGTTGTCTTTTACGATCATGCAAAGACTTAGATACTTGCTTACAAAGAAAGAGGCGAAACCGAGGCTCATACGATGGATATTACTCTTGCAAGAGTTTGATATTGAAATCAAAGACAAGAAAGGAATTGAGAACACCGTTGCGGATCATTTGAGCCGACTTGCTTGTGGACAAGGAGACTATCCCGTTGCGTGAAAGTTTCCTGGATGAGCAACTATTCTCAATTGCCTTTGGAGAACCATGGTACAGCTGATATTGTTAATTACTTAGTGTCTAAACAAATCCCAAAGAACTTGTCTCGTCTTTGAGAGGGACAAACTTAAGAAGTTAGGAAACCAATACATATGGGATGATCCATACTTATGGAAGCATTGTAGTGACCAAGTAATACGTAGGTGTGTTCCCGAAATTGAATTTAATTCTATCTTGTCTTTTTGCCACTCATATGCTTGTGGAGGACACTTTGGGAGTAAGAGAACCGCTCTCAAGGTACTAGAATGTGGTTTCTTTTGGCCAACTTTGTTTAAGGATGCACATATATTTTGTACCACATGTGATAGGTGCCAAAGAACCGGCAATCTAGGTGCTCGAAATCAAATGCCGCAAACTATTACTCAATTTGTGGAGGTTTTTGATGTATGGGGAATTGATTTTATGGGCCCTTTTATCAATTCTAATGGGAATTACTATATCTTGCTTGCTGTGGATTATGTCTCGAAATGGGTGGAAGCTAAGGCCGCCCCAACTAATGATTCTAAAGTTGTTTCAGATTTTGTGCAAGCTAATATATTTGCAAGGTTTGGCATTCCAAGGGCTATAATTAGCGATGGAGGTTCACACTTCAAAAACAGTTTCTTGCAAAGCTTGTTAAAGAAGTACAATGTGTCGCATAGGATTGCAACTCCCTACCATCCACAAACAAATGGACAAGCCGAGGTGTCTAATCGGGAGGTGAAATCCATTCTTGAAAAGACGGTGAATCCAACAAGGAAAGATTGGAGTGCGCGACTCAATGATGCTTTGTGGGCGTATAGAACCGCATATAAAACACCTATTGGGATGTCTCCCTTTAGGCTTGTTTATGGTAAACCTTGTCACTTACCCGTGGAAATTGAGCATAAGGCGTTTTGGGCTATTAAGCAATGCAACATGGAGTTGGATGGTCTTTGGAAAGCAAAGAAAGTTACAACTTCAAGAGTTAGAGGAGATTCGCAATGATGCATTTGAAAGCTCACGGATTTACAAGGAAAAGACGAAAGCTTTTCATGATAATATGATTACAAAGAAACAATTTTGCATTGGGCAGAAAGTGCTTTTGTTTAATTCTCGCTTGCAATTATTTCCGGGTAAATTAAGGTCACGTTGGATTGGACCTTTTATTGTGACTAATGTGTTTTCTCATGGTGCAGTGGAAATTCGTAGTTTAGCTACGAGGTAATGAACTTAAAGTGAATGGGCACCGGTTGAAACCATATTATGAGAACTTCTCTTCGGATGTCGTGGAAGGAGTTAATCTTGTGGAAGTACTCCCTCTGGAGGAGTCATAGAAAGCAAGGAGATAGTCGGGCTGACGACTTTAAACCAAGCGCTAAATGGGAGGCAACCCATCGGTTTTGTATTTCTTATATTTTATTTTCTTTTCTTGTCATGTTTTTACTTTTTTCTGATTTTGTGTCACTTTTCCGTTAGGATTTTCCACCTTGACTTTCTTTGGACGATTCAATTTACATTGAGGACAATGTAAAGTTTAAGTGTGGGGGAGTGGTTTGTGTAAATTTTTGCAATTTTTCAACTTTTGTGTAATTAGTGAATAAGAAAACTCCAACTTGTAGTTAGTTTAGAGTCACATAGTATACATGTCGCTAAGATTACATCGAAATTCTCATAATAGTGACTGAACTTAGAGATGACAGAGAACATGATCGGGTTTCTTACTTGTATGAGAGTTAAAGTTGGATTTAACCATGCCAATGTGGCAAATAAGGTGCGGATCGAATTCGGTATTAGAGTAGTGATCCCTATAGTGGAGACTACCCATGTTACATAATGTGAGGCACCAACCTTCAATTCTTTGTACCTGTCTAAATTTGTGCTTTTAGAGTGTGTGTCACCGTACGTAAATTCCGGGCAAATGGTGAGCTGCCCAACCTCCCACCATAGAAGCACTATTTTGATCTCTTGAGTGCTATTTTTATCAACCATGTTGGTGACATCAAATTGCTAACTTACATACCACTTGTAATCTTGTTCGCAGTTAGCACCATCCACCTTATCTCTCTCTACACCAACAGGTCCATAGAAACACCATCATCATCAACAAGAGGAGCATCACAAATTCGAAGGAAAGTTGAAGACGTTCAAGGTTTACAAGCAACAATACGAAATGGGCAGATTTGAGATTTGAGTAAAGCAACAAGACAAGGAGCACTTTTTATAAGTTGAAGACTATTGTATAAGAGCGAAATTATCAAGGATGAGAGTTCGAGAAATTTATGATATCAAGACATACAAGTTGTGAAGAATCAAGTGGTAAAGTACTTACACCATGGCCTTTGTATTTTATTTTATTTTGTATTTATTTTTCTCTTGTTTAAAAAAAAAAAAAAAAAAAAAAAAAAAAAAAAGACAAGAGAAAAATGTTTAGGTTTGTTTATAGTTTTTATTATTTTGTTTTATTTTTATTTTTGTTTTATTTCTTATTTCTAAAAAAAAAAAAAAAAAAAAAAACGAAAATTAGAAAAAGAAAGAAAGAAAAAAATTGAAAAAAAAAATTTAAAAAAAAATTTGGGTTTGTATAGGTTGTTTTTAGTTTTGTATTCTTTCAATAAAGCCAATGGAAAGAAGGAATATCTATAATGAAGTTTCAAGCGACAAGGAATTAGAGGAAAAGAGTTATATTGTTGAGATTCTACGAAGTTCAAGAGTTATCATCAAGAGTTGAAGACCGAAGACGAAGATGAAGACACCGATAGAAGACCGAAGACGTTTCTATGGATGTTGTGAGTGGTGCTAGCTGCACGCCGAACGGATAACGAGGTAAGTAAGCATATTCCCACCTTCGTTAAATGGTTGATTTTCTTTCTTAGAGATCGTTAGAAAAAATGGGTTTTCAAAAATTATAAAAGATGTGGGTTTTCAAAACATTCGGAGGGTTAAGCCTTCCTACCATTCAACGTGTCGCAGGATTCTCTCTTCATTCCTACACTGGACACATGTGTGACCCATAAAAGGTCATTTATTATTGAGAGCAAATTCATAAAACCCTTTCTTGTGAGGCCAGTCGAGACTTTTGATCACTCCGAACCCGAATTTATGTCGAGAAGGGATGGTTATTTCTCTCTCAACTTTTAAGAATGAGATTGTGTTCATTTATGTGTCTAACTTCTTATGACTAGTGTGCAGAATCTCTATGTCTTCTTAGCGCATTGGATGCTATCATTACGGAGAACTAGTAAGTTGGAAAAATAGGTTTTGTGGGTATATCTCTAGTAAACCCTCACGAGACTATAACTCGTCCACTAGGGACACCTAGGGGTTTAAAGGCTTGTTATTTATGCTAAAAGTGACCGTAGCCTCGACGACACGGAGTTGTATGTATTTTTTTAGAATTTGTTTTGTTTGATTTGCTCGAGGACTAGCAAAGTCTAAGTGTGGGGGAATCTGATAGGTGTCTAAAACACCTAATCTACTATGTAGTAGTTACGCTTTCTTTGCTATTTTTCTTGTGAATTATGTACTTTATGTTAGCTTTTGAGTTTTATAGGTGCAATGGAGTCACCGAGAACAAAAGGAGAAGAAATCACGCATTTAAGCGAAAAAGAGCGAAAATGTGAAGCTATCAATAAAAGAACGAGGCCATTCCGGTTCCGTATGAGAAGGTTACGAGCAAAGTCAATAATAAGCTTGTCAGTTCCCAAGGACTGACAGTACAAAGAGATTTCTTGGCGGCCCATATCCATTGTCCGGGGTGCCTTAATACTGGCCGTACAGGCAAGCTTATCATTTGGTCGTGAAGAAGGAAATCATTATCATCCCCAAATTTTAGTTCGTTTTCTGTGAGAGAAGAAGGAGCTAGATTGGAAGAAATTTGAGGGAATTCGGGATCTCAAGAGCTAGGGTTTTGGAATGAATGATGTCATTTCATCGAATATTTAGCTCGAGTTCATGTACCCGTGTTGTGTTGCTCGGGAATTAGAAGTTAGGGTTTGATTGAGAAGGTTGCTGTCGAATTGAGAGAAGATTGAGGTTCAGAGAAGATCGAAATGGAAAACATTGTTGCTATTCAATGCAGAGAGAGGCGACTTGGTGCTGCTGTTGAATCCAGAAGAAGAAATGGATCTGGGGATAGTTGAGTCTCGAGATGGTGATGAAGTTCGAAGAAATTAGGACTTGATGCTGAGAAGAAATCGAAGTTGCAATTGGGGTTTCTAAGGCAAATGTTGCTCCGATTAATGGTGATAGTGATTGGTTCGACTGAGAAATAAAGATTGAGAAAGAGACGGTGACGATTTGCTGAGATTCATGGTGATGAATAATGCAGGATCACTGAGGCTCGAACTGGCTGAAGTGCTGTTTTTCGTGGTGTTGAATCTGCAGGTGCAGTGAGCTGGTGCTTGTAGACAGAGATGATGCTGCTAAAAAGCTGGTTTCTGGTGGTTGCAAATGAATGATTGGAGGTGATATGGATGGTTGCAATTGGTGGTAAAGCATGAGCTGGTGGTGACAGAGACTGCAGCTTGTTGTGAAGCTGTACACTGTGGAGTTGATGGTTAGAGCATGGATGGAGATTCAGAGATGCTGCTGGCTAGGTTAGGTTGATGCTGTGATGCTTGAAGTTGAATGAATGCAGGGCAGTGGCTATGGTCGCAGGTGGTGTTTCGGGTGCTATCTGAGAATGGGAGTGAAGCAGATTCTGAGTTGCAGGTTATGGTGCTGGTGACAATGAGGAATTGCAACTGCTGTTAAATGTTCAGGTACTGGTATTGAAGTAAGTTGGAGCTGTTGCCACCAAATGGAAGTTGTAGCTGGAGCAACAATGCAAGGGAAGCAGTGGTGCTGTATGGGTTGAATTGTGGTATTGAGGCAGTGAGTGGTTCTGGTACTGGTGAAATGATGCATTGGCCAGGGTTGCAGTTCAAAATGATGTTGCTGATTAAACTGGTTACAAAGAAGGTGGTACTGGTGTTGCCACACATAATAGAGATATTGCAGATTACTGAAGTTGGCTTTGCAAACTACAAGAGAGCATTGCAGGTTGAGTCAAAATGGTGTAAAGGGACTGACATGGAGGTTGCAAGTGGGCTGACAAGAATTGACAGAGTCCATGATGGTGGTTTGTTGGATGGTGTGCAAGAACTCAGATGGGTGCAGGGAGTAGAGATATTGCAGGTGTTGTTGGCTGGAATGACTGAGGCTGTGAAGAGAGAAGGCAGTGGTGGCTCTTGTGATTTTAGGATGCAGTATATAAGAGTTACATGGCTGAGTGCAATGAATGGTTGTGTGTTGAGCCAAGGGTTACGGGGAGTTTCTTTGCAATGCATTGAAGCACAAGGATGGTGCATCATTTAGAAGGTGGCTCATGCAAGATAGTCAGGCCTGGCAAGATGGTTGTGGCCTGATCTGAGTCGGCCACTCGGTGGTTAACAGTGATTCTTATGCTGACTCGGGGCTGACTCGATGAATCAATGTTGACTCTGATTTGACTCGGTCTGCCCGAGTTGACCCGATCCGACTCGTTGACCGGTGACCGGGCAGACTTTGCCGGTCACCGGAACCGATTTCCGGCGACTTCTCCGGCCGATTTCCGACCACAATACCAGTTTTCCGGCGACGACTTTTTTGACTTATTTTGTACACGGGTTTCTCTCTATTATGGGCTTGGTGGATTTTTATCTAATGGACTTTGAAGACTTGACCTAATTTTGGAAGGAAAGAAAAGCTATAAAAGAAGAATTCTACAACTTTTGGAAGATATATCTTATTCTTGGAACTTTGGAGAGCCGCTTTTGTTTACACAACTAGGGTTTGCTTTTGTTCATCTTCTTCTTTATTCAACTTATATTTTTGTGATGAACTCCATAGCTATGAGTAGCTAAATTTTATATTATTGGTTAAGGATGTAGTCCGATTTCTAAAACTTGTGTTTTCTTTATGTATTAGTTTTCTCTCTTGATTATCGTTCAACTCTCTACTGTTTTTATGATCACATGATTGAAGTATTGTGATAGGATTTTGATGTTTGATTAGTTAAGTGGCCAATTAATTGAACTTGCATCTTAGTCCATAGCTATTTTAGGGTTTTTCATCAAGCGATAACCTTGAATACAAGTAGCATGATATGTTTACGGTTTGTAGTGATACACTCTCGTAATCATATGTAGAGTTTGACCATTGCCCGAATTGTTATGCGCAACGCATGACAATTGCATTGATTAGCCTATTTCTGAAACTTAATGCGCCTAGGAATTGAACTTGATTAGCGCAAGGCGTTAGGTTATTCTTTAGGTAGAATTCACATACGCAGCTCTAATGTGTGTGTTGATGAACTTAGGAAATTAATAGATTATCTTGCTCTCTTGATTTTCTAGGCTTTTGATAATATAAGAGATTAAATTGTAATTCTAATCATATATGCAAGCACATGTCTAAGATTGAAGATGAATTCCTTGACCAATATCTTTCTCCATTGATTACTTTCTACAATTTACTTTGCTTTTAATTACTTTTATCGCTTACATAGAAATCAGAAATCCCCCCAATTGGTTACTTTAAGAAATTGATTACGAAATAACTACAATTGCCTCTCTGTGGATACGAACTCTTTCTTATCATATACTTTAGGAAAGTGAAATTATTTTTGACGCATACGACAGAGATCAAATTTTGCCGCCGTTGCCGGGGAGGCACACGGCTAGTTATTAAGTTTTTAGTTTCTTTTTACAATTTCTGCTTTCATCTTTGCTTTTTGTTTCTTGTCTTGTTTCTCACTTGTGTGCGAGAATTGTTTGCAGGTACCTAATCTCTGGCTTCTAAGGATTGGAATTATCCAAGGTGCGGGATAGCTACTCGACGAGGCACAATACTCCAACCAAGTCAAGACACAACGGACGAGCACGAGTTGGAAGTAGGAGATGAGATTTTCCAACAACAAGAAGAAGGAAAAGAGGTTCCAATCGTAGACGAACCACAAGTTGAAGAAGAAGAAGCTATGGGTGATGCAAATCGTTCACTCAAGGAGTTGGCTTCTCATAGGCTAGATACACAACAAGGGTGTATTCAAACGGATTCTACTTTTGAGATCAAGCCGGGGTTGCTTAGAGAATTACCAAAGTTCCATGGCATGGTGAATGAAGATCCAAACAAACATCTTATGGACTTCCACACCATTGTCACGGCCATGCTTCCAGCGAATGTTGCGGCGGATGGTGCAATGTTAAAAGTTTTCCGTCACTACACCAAATCCTGGTTTTAGCAACGCTTCATTTTCGGAGGTGCGCAACGGATATAGACGTTGCACAGTTAACTACATTAATATCCGTTGCGCACCAGTTTATCCGTTGCACAAATTAATTATATTTCATTTACTAAAATAAGATAGTGGTGCAACGTATGTTCCGCGCCTATATCCGTTGTACAACGTATGGGTTTCTCGTAATACATAGTATATTCACGGGCTATTAGTAGTTTATTTTTATTTATTAATTTTCTGATTTTTTGCTCCACTCACTTTATTTATTTCACTCGATATATCTTCTTTTCTCTCTCTTTACAGTTTTCATCGAAGCGAGTAAAGAAAATACGGTATTCATCGAAGAAGAGAAGTTCTTCTCAAGGTTTCAATTTTCGGCGGAGTGGTTTTATGCAAAAATCAAAATCCATATATCAGATTTAAAAGAAAACCCACAATTAAAAAACTAATCCTTTCCCCATCTCAAAATCAAATCTCAATGAGTTCTAAAAGAAAACCCTCATTTGTAACCTAGATTTAGTTTGTTTGCTCCTAAAACCAATACCAAATCATGATCTTATTTAAGCTCGCTCGTTTACTGTATGGGAGGGAGATTATGAATCCTGCATATCTAAACAACTCTCATCACCGAATCAAGCCCAATACTAACCTAATCATAATCGCATCTAAGAATCAAAACCTATCTCGAGAATCGAACCATATTCCTTTAATATCCCTAAATTGTTACTTTATATCTAGTTAATTTTTCTTCTCAATCAAAGCAAACCTTCATCTCACATTTGGGATGAGATCTCAAGGTAACCCTAATTCTTTTTGCTTGTTTTTTTTTTTTTTTTTTTTTTACGATTATTGCTTGATTACGTGGGAGATTTGTAATTTTTCTTTGTGTATATTGTATTTAATGGAGTTTTAAAGCATGGGTTTCTTTTGATTTCCAGTTTTGTGGTGTTTCAACTGTTTTGTGTGTGGTGTTGATCGTGTGGGTGATTCGGTTGGTGGTGGTAGCAAGTTTTGGTGGTGCGGTTTGTGCTTTCTGATTTTTGGCTTTAGTTAGTGGTGGTGGTGCATCATTTGTTCAGTGTTTATGATGAAACCCTTAGAGATTTTATGAGAATGTCTATGTGCTCAGGTTTGTGGATAACATAACCCGTGTAAAGTTGTAGTTCTAGGATTTCCAGATCCTGAGCTTTTTTTTCTCCATTATTTGAATGTAATATTCTATAAAGTTGTACGGTATTGCAGTTGAAGTATCCTTCCCATCCTTCTCGTGGTATTCCAAGTGCTATCATTCGCCTATCCACCTTGATGAAAGAGCCATCAGTCAAGTCTTCATTTGTGCAAGCTGATGGAGCGAAGCTGCTAATCCCAATGATTTCTCCAACAACCTCACAGAAATATGTCCAGGTGACCTTGCATAAGTTAATTTTTCATCCATATATTCATTTTTCTGCAATTTAATTTTCCCGGGGATGGAGCTCGGTGACATTTGCTACAAATTCACTATGATATGCTAGTTTACTACTTGTAAAAGAGCTTCTCCCGTACGTTTTTTCTTCTTAATCAAAATTGAAGCTTCATGAACTTCGCCTCTTTCACGTTCTGTCCTGTAGGTGGTAGAGGAATACCTTTTGGAAAATTCAGGTGGTGGAACACTGATCCTATTTTATCTTTACCGGACGGAATTTACTCATGCTAACTCAAGAATGGACTTTAGTTGGTATTAAATACCAGGAAGAAGACTTCTTTTTGCTGCTAGAAATCATGGGGTGATTATCATTTTATTCGGCTTGTTGAGGTTTTTAGTTGACCTGTAATTACGATTAATTGCTTATTCGATCCTTTGTTTTTCATTTATATTGCTATCTTATATCTTTTAATATTTTGTAGCTTCAAAAGTTATTGGGTTTGCTAATCGCATCTTGTCTTTCGATAGTAATCTATATCTTGCGATGTAGCACGGGTTCCAAAAGTTGATCGGTTCAACACCATTGGATGTTGCCCGGGTATAATTTGGCCCAGTGGTTAGATAATGGAACGCACTCTCTGCCCTTGTGGTTCTCAAAAGATATACAAAAGGTAGGGATCTTCGCGTTCGTTACATTTCAGCGATCCGCACTTTTATTACATTTCAGCACTTTCTCACTATTCTTATCTTGCTACAAAGAGTTCCCCAGGGCAAAAGCCTTGTTGGTGAAAGAACAGCAAAAAGCTACTTGCTACGAAAATCTTCCAACTTATATTTATTAAGTGAATTGCATGAGAAGAACAACACCTTTCTTGTGTCCCCATAAAAGTTAAAGGAGACGCAATGAAGTTGTTAATGCTCTCACATACTACGAAGGAAAACTTTACAATGGACGGGGTATGGTATAAAAGGTGTGCGTACGAGTTTGAAACCATTATTTTGGTCGGTGTATTCGACATAGTTGGAGAATTATCTAACTTATTGTTTTTCTTGGCTCCTCTTGGATGCTAACATTTGATTTCCTTTGAATCTGGTGGGTATAGTTTTGTACTTTTCCTTTGAAAGCCCGCCTATGTTTAGGTTGTTTGATTTATTCTTCTTAAATTTTATCATCTGCCTCTTTGGTTTTATTTACTGATTGGTACTAAAAGAAAAAATATGCTTTTTCAGGGATGCATTTTCAGGATTTGATCCAAAAATTGTTGCCAATCTTAATGAGAGACAAATCACATCAATCGATCTTCGAATATGGGATCAAATTAAGCGGAGTTCCGAGGAGTCATCGATGACTCTTAACCGAATTCTTGAGGTAATTTACCAAAACGTATTCCCATATTTCCACCGTACACGTCTGATTACTCCTTCAAGGTTGAAGTTTGTTCAATTTCCCCGAAATATGAACCATGAATTTTGTTTTATGTATGTATCTTTGGCATCCTCTAGCTAGGAAATCGTATTGATATATATCATCGGTCTTTGTGTAATCCTAAAAGCATGCAAATCGTTAACTACTTCTAGTGGCACGTGGATTCTTTCCTCTCTACTCCAGTAACAGGAAGCTTCTCTTTCATTGAGAAATCATTTTCTTGTTTATTCCTACAACTGTCATTTATGAAAAGTCTTTTTTATAAATCTTAGGTATACTACTCAGTTGTTATGCTTTTGAAAGTTAGGATCGTTGTTCTGCTAAAAATTGAAGGAGACCCTCTAAAAATTGACTCCACTGATGTTGTTGGCCATTTCCAGAAGGTACCGACGTCTCTATTATCCATTAAAATTCCAACATTATAACAATCTCTGAAGTCTAAGTGAATGGAGTTTAATTTGAGAATTGTTCTCCATGCAGGTTCTTACTTCCATTGGAAATTTCTGCATTTGTTCGATAGCCGTGGGAATGATCATTGAGATCATCGTTATTTTTCCCTTCTTGTTCAGTTAATCGGAGGAATACCCATAGCTATGCCCACAGTGTTATCCGTTACGCCTGCACCGTTGGCTCTCATCGCTTTGTAACGACAGGGTACATAACTTCAAGTAAATTGTTTTAAGGGATTCCCCGATTGTGAGTAATGTTGTTCCTCTCCATTTGTTGTATATCAAGGGTGCTATTACAAAACGGATGACTGTGATAGAAGAAATGGCTGGAATGGATGTGCTCTGCGGTGATAAAACTGGAACCCTGACCCTGAGTCGCCTCACTGTCGATCGAAGCCTTATTGAGGTACGTACATGGGCTAGATAACAAATGTTTGTCAGAACCTTAGAGATGTTCTTGTCAAATCATGTCTTCATGATATGCATCCTTTGTAGGTTTTTAGCAAATATAGACTGACACACTTTGTTGTGTTGCTTGCATCTAGAGCCTCAAGGCTTGAAAAATGGAGACGCCATCGACACGGCCATTATTAACATGCTTGCTGACCCAAAGAAGGTGAGGAATAGAAACAAAATCTATGACAAACTGGAATATTTTTTTCCCCTGCTAACTAAGAAAGTTTTGTGTTTTCATTCCTTGCTTCAGGCACACGAAAACATCACGGTGGTTCATTTTCTCTTGTTCAGTGCAATAGAAAAGCGGACAGCCATTACGTCGATCGATTCCGAAGGAAACTGGCATAGGGCTAGTAAAGGAGCTCTGACGGTATCCACATTTATAATGGAAACTAAAGGATTTAATGTTTCTCAGTGATCATCGTGTAACGGAGGAGCTACCGGAATACTAATTTCTTGTTTTAACTTCAGTTCTCAACTTATGTGACCATCATTGACAAGTTTCTTTGAGGAGTTGCGGTCTCTTGGTGTTGCTTTTCAGGTAGATTTAAAACACTTAAAGTATATCAATTCTATTAGGCCATTTTCAAGCTTATAACGCGCGAATATGCTAATTCATGGAAACACTCTGTGCACTTCAAATCAATCTAGATTTTTTTTTACTTCACTGACAAGTGTAATTTCCAGGAGGTCCTTGGAAATTGTGGGTTGTTACCATTGTTTGATCCACCTAGGCATGACAGTGCAGAGACCATCCGGAGAGCACGTCACCTTGGGTTAGCAGAATGCCATTTTGTATTGAAACTCTGTTCTTTGTAATTTATTGATACATCAATGCCATCAATCTAATTAGTTACGCAAGAATTATGGTGCATATGTTATCGGGTTTGATATCCCTGATATCATTTGATCGATTTCGAGCCCAGAAATCTGCCGGAGATATAGCCGGCGACGACTTTTTTTTTGACCTGAAAATTATTTGCAACGGATATAAACGTAGAAACTCATCAGTTGCACAAATCACCTGAAATGAGCAACGGATTAACTGCCACCAAATAAAAAAAACGTTGACAGAAAACACAATGGGACCCGCAAAAGTGTTATTCTGTAAATAATAACCGTTGCACAAATTAAATTATACGTTGTACAAATAAGAAAAGGTGCAACGGTTGTGCCACGTTTATAAATGTTGTACAAATTAATTTATAAACGGATGTTATGCGTTGCACAACAATGCGCAACGCCGTTTTACCAACATTTATTTCCGTTGCACAAATTATGCGCAACGTTTATAAACGCCACAAAATGGCTGTTTTGGTGTAGTGCGTTTCTCTTTAATGGATAGTGCTAAGGATTGGTTATACTATTTACCCACTAGGAAGTGTCACAACATGGAATGGGTGAAGAAACTCTTTTTGGAGAGATATTTTCCTGCATCCAAGGCTACTCAAATTCGCAAGGAGATTTGTGGGATGAAGCAAAACGTGGGAGAATCCTTATATGAATGTTGGGAACGATACAAGAGATTGGTTGGAAAGGCTCCTCACCACCAATTCGGTGACGCTATGATTATCCAATACTTCTATGAAGGACTCCAATCAAGTGATAGGAATCTCCTCGACGCTGCGGGTGGTGGTGCATTAGTGAACAAGACGGTGGCACAAGCTAGAGAGTTGATTGAAAACATGGCAGCAAACTCACAACAATTCTTGAGTCGTGGTTCGGATGTGATTCTAAGAAGGGTGAGTGAGGTGAGCGAGGTTGAAGAGCTTCGTCAACAAATGGGTAACATGAACGCAATGCTTCACAAGTTGCGGCCTTGGTGATACCAAGTTCCTCTCAATCTTATGAAGACGAGCAAGCTAATGCGATCTTTCCAAATCAACAAAGACGGTATGATCCCTACTCCAACACTTACAATCCGGGATGGAGAGATCACCCCAATTTTAGCTATGCCAATAAGCAAGGAGCGATTCAACAACCCAAGTGGATTTCAACCTCAACAACAACAATTCCAACCTAGGCAACAATTTCAACAACAACAACAACCTCAAAATATGGGGTCTAATATGGAGGAGTTGCTGAAATTTTTTTTTTTTTTCTTTTCCTTTTTTTTTTTTTTTTTTTCATTTTTTTTTTTTTTTTTTTTGAGACAAGAGAAAGTAAAATACAAATAAAATAAAAACGTAAGTACGAAGGCCATGGTGTAAGTACTTTACCGCTTGATTCTTCACAACTTATATGTCTTGATATCATAAACTTCTCGAACTCTCATCTTTGATAATTTTCACTCTTGTACAATAGTCTTCAACTTATAAAATTCTGCCCCTTGTTTTGTTGCTTTACTTGAATCTAAAATCTGCTCAATTCTGTGCCGTTGCTTGTAAACCATGAACGTGTTCAACTTTCCTTCAAATTTGTGATGCTCCTCTTGTTGATGATGATGGTGTTTCTATGGACCTGTTGGTGTAGAGAGAGATAAGGTGGATGGTGCTAACTGCGAACAAGATCACAAGTGGTATGTAAGTTAGCAATTCGATGTCACCAACATGGTTGATAAAAATAGCACTCAAGAGATCAAAATAGTGCTTCTATGGTGGGAAATTGGACAGCTCACCATTCTGCCCCGGAATTTACGTACGGTGACACACACTCTAAAAGCACAAATTTAGACAGGTTCAAAGAATTGAAGGTTGGTGCCTCACATTATGTAACTTGGGTAGTCTCCACTATAGGGGACCACTACTCTAATACCGAATTTCAGTCTGCACCTTATTTGCCACTGGCATAGTTAAATCCAACTTTAACTCTCATACAATTAAGAAACCCGATCATGTTCTCTGTCATCTCTAAGTTCAGTCACTAGTATGAGATTCTCGATGTAATCTTAGCGACATGTATACTATGTGACTCTAAACTAACTACAAGTTGGAGTTTTCTTATTCACTATTTCACACAAAAAGTTGAAAATTTCAAAAATTTACAACTCAAAACCACTCCCCACACTTAAACTTTACATTGTCCTCAATGTAAATTAGATAAATCCAAAGTAAGTCAAGGTGGGAAATCCTAACAAGAAATCAGAAAAAACAAGACAAGAAAAACTAAAAACAAGAAAAGAAATAAATACAAGACAAGAAATACTCATCCTTTGGGTTGCCTCCCAATTAGCGCTTGGTTTAAAGTCGTCAGCCCGACTATCTCCTTGCTTTCTATGACTCCTCCAGAGGGAGCACATCCACAAAGTTAACTCCTTCCACCACTTCTAAGTGAAATTCTCATAATATGGTTTCAACCGATGCCCATTAACTTTAAGTTCCTTCCCGTAGCTATACTACGAATTTCCACCGCACCATGAGAAAACACATTAGTAACAATAAAAGGTCCGATCCATCGTGACCTTAATTTACCCGGAAATAATTGCAAGCGAGAATTAAACAAAAGCACTTTCTTCCTAATGCAAAATTGTTTCCTAGAAATCATGTTATCATGAAATGCTTTCGTCTTTTCCTTATAAATTCGCGAGCTTTCAAATGCATCATTGCGAAGCTCCTCTAGCTCTTGGAGTTGTAACTTCCTTTGCTTTCCAGCCCCATCCATCTCCATGTTGCATTGTTTAATAGCTCAAAACGCCTTATGCTCAATTTCCACGGGTAAATGACAAGGTTTACCATACACAAGCCTAAAAGGAGACATCCCAATGGGTGTTTTATATGCGGTTCTATACGCCCACAAAGCATCATTAAGTCGCATGCTCCAATCCTTCCTCGTTGGGTTCACCGTCTTTTCTAGAATGGATTTCACCTCCCGATTAGACACCTCGGCTTGTCCATTGGTTTGGGGATGATAAGGTGTTGCAATCTTGTGCGACACATTGTACTTCGTCAACAAGCTTTGCAAAATCCTGTTTTTGAAGTGAGAACCCCCATCGCTAATTATCGCCCTTGGAATGCCAAACCTTGCAAATATATTAGCTTGCACGAAATCAAAACAACTTTAGAATCATTAGTAGGGGTGGCCTTAGCTTCCACCCATTTTGAGACATAATCAACCATAAGTAAGATATAAAATTCCCATGGGAGTTGACAAAAAGGCCCCATAAAATCAATACCCCATACATCAAAAACTTCAATAAATTGAATATAAGTTTGTGGCCTTTGATTTCGGGCACCTAGATTGCCGGTTCTTTGGCACCTATCACAAGTTGTCTGAGAATATATGTGCATCCTTAAACAAAGTTGGCCAATAAAAACCACTTTCAAGTACCTTGTGCGCGGTTCTCTTACTCCCAAAATGTCCTCCGCAAGCATAAGAGTGACAAAAAGACAAGATAGAGTTAAATTCAGATTCGGGAACGCACCTTCGTATTACTTGGTCACTACCATGTTTCCATAAGTATGGATCATCCCATATGAATTGGTTCCCTAACCTCTTAAGTTTGTCCCTCTCAGCACGAGACAAGTTCTTTGGGATTTGTTTAGAAACTAAGTAATTAACAATATCGGCATACCATGGTTCTCCAAAGGCAATTGAGAAAGTTGCTCATCCGGGAAACTTTCACGCAACGGATAATCTCCTTGTCCATAGCAAGTCGGCTCAAGTGATCCATACGGTGTTCTCAATTCCTTTCTTTGTCTTTGATTTCAATATCAAACTCTTGCAAGAGTAAAATCCATCGTATGAGCCTCGGTTTCGCCTCTTTCTTTGTAAGCAAGTATCTAAGTGCTGCATGATCAGAAAAGACAACAACTTTTGTACCAATTTGATAAGAGCGAAACTTTTCTAAAGCAAAAACAATGGCTCATTTAATGTTCTAGAAGCATAATAGATAGCATGAGGAAGCTTCCCCACACGTTGCCCAAGCACCGAACCAACCGCATAGTCACTTGCATCACACATGAGCTCAAAAGGTTTGCTCCAATCCGGTGGTTTAATGATAGGGGCTGAAATCAAAAGTTCTTTTAAACAATTGAATGCCGCCATACATTTCTCATCAAAGTTAAAAACCACATCTTTTTTTGCAATAAGTTACAAAGTGGTGATGCTATCTTGGAAAAGACCTGATGAACCTACGATAAAAACCTGCATGACCAAGAAACGAACGTATCTCCCTCACCGTAGTGGGAGGGTTAGAAACCGAATAAGGTCTATCTTAGATTTATCAACTTCCAAGCCTTTAGAAGATATTATATGGCCTAAAACTATGCCATGAGTTACCATGAAATGGCACTTCTCCCAATTTAGCACAAGATTTGTTTCAACACATCGTTCAAGGATTAGAGACAAATTGTTCAAGCAAAGGTCAAAAGAATCACCAAAGACACTAAAGTCATCCATGAACACTTCGATTATGTTTTCAACATATTCGAAAAGATACTTACCATACACCTTTGAAAGGTAGCTGGAGCATTGCATAAGCCAAAAGGCATCCTTCTATAAGCAAAAGTACCGAAAGGACAAGTAAAAGTGGTTTTCTCTTGGTCCTCCCGTGCTATCACAATCTGATTATAACCTGAATAGCCATCAAGAAAACAATAGTAAGAGTGTCCAGCTAAACATTCAAGCATTTGATCAATAAAAGGTAAAGGAAAGTGATCTTTTCTAGTGGTGGCATTCAATTTTCTATAATCAATACAAACCCTCCAACCAGTTTGCACACGATTTGGGACAAGCTCATTGTTATCATTCTCCACCACTGTCACACCTGATTTCTTTGGTACTACTTGTACCGGGCTTACCCACTTACTATCGGATATGGGGTAGATAACACCCACTTCCAAAAGCTTGAGTATCTCCTTTTTCACAACTTCCATCATGGGAGGATTTAAACGACGTTGCGCGTCCCTTTTAGGCTTTGCATCATCCTCCAAAAGAATTTTGTGCATACAAACGGCAGGGCTTATACCATTGATATCGGCGATTGTCCATCCTATGGTCGTCTTGTACTTCCTTAGCACCCTTAGAAGTTTTTGCTCCTGTAAATCATTAAGCTTATTAGAAACAATCACAGGTAACTCTTCATTATCACCCAAGTACAAGTACTTAAGGTGGTCGGAAGAGGTTTCAATTCTAACTTTGGAGATTTAACAATTGAAGGTACAAGCTTTTCATCACCGCATGGTAAAGAAATAAAAAGAGATATTATGAGTTTCGGGCATCCTTGTAGTGAATTACGATCACCAAGGGCTTCCTTGACTTCATTACCACACTCTACACCATTATCCATGGATGTAGTTAACACGGTTTCCAAAGCATCATCACCGTTTAATTCAAACATTTGTTGTGCCAATGAATCCATAACATCAATGGAGAAACAAGAGTGGACATCACTAGGATATCTCATCGTCTCGAAAATGTTGAAACGTATTGTTTCTCCATCAAACTCCATGGTCAACGTTCCCTTATCCACATCAATTATGGTTTTCGCCGTTTTCATGAAGGGACGCCCAAGTAGCAATGGAAGAGACGAGTCCGGTGATCCTTCATCCATCTCTAGCACACAAAAGTCACTTTGGAAATACAAGTTGATTAACCTGCACAAGAACATCCTCAACAATACCCATTGGGTAGACATTAGAGCGATCGGCTAATTGCAATACAATTTCAGCCTTTTTAAGAGGACCAAGATCAAGTGAATTATACATTGACGCCGGCATAACATTAACGGATGCACCTAAATCCAACATAGCTTTGTTAAATGTTTTGTTACCAATTATGACGGGAATGTCAAAACTACCCAGATCCTTGCACTTAAGTGGGAGTTTGTGTTGTAAGATTGCCGAGGCATTCTCCCCCACACTAAGCACTTCATTACCTTTGAGTCTTTGTTTGTTGGTACACAAGTCCTTCAACACCTTTGCATACTTTGGAACTTGCTTGATAGCATCAATGAGTGGTATGTTCACATGGATCTTTTTAGAACGTCTAAAATCTCCTTTTCTAGTTCCGCCTTCTTAGAACTTGCAAATCTGCGAGGAAAAGGTAAAGGAGGAACATAAGTAGAAACCGGAGTTTTAGCGTTAGAATAGCGTACCTCGAAGTTTCGGGAGAATCCTTATTTTTCTCCTCCAAAACAAAGTTCCTTGGGTGTGTCCACCTTGCCCGAATCGGTAACCTCGGGTTGCACAAGTTGTGTACCGCTTCTCAACGTAATAGCATTGACACCCTCTTTTGGGTTAATAGGTTGAGAAGGGAGTTTCCCACTATTTTGTGCCTTCAATTGGTTCAACTCAATAGCCATGGAGCCCATTTGTGTTTGCAACTCCTTAATAGCACTCTTAGTCTCTTGTTGACTTTCTTTGAACATGGTGAAAATGCCTTGCATCATTGTTTGAAGCTTTGAATCAATATCCGAACCTTCATTTTGCATTGATTGTTGTGCTTGAGGTTGCTGAAATTGTTGTTGTGGTTGAAATCCACTCGGATGGTTGAAAGTAGGTTGTTGAATGGCACCTTGCTTGTTGGCATAGCTAAAATTGGGGTGATCTCTCCATCCCGGATTGTAAGTGTTTGAGTAGGGATCATACCGTCTTTGTTGATTTGGAAAGATCGCATTAGCTTGCTCGTCTTCATAAGATTGAGGAGAAATTGGTATAACCGCGGATACAACTTGTTGCAACATTGTTTGTCATGTTACCCATTTGTTGACGAAGTTCCTCCACCTCGCTCACTTCACTCACCCTTCTTAGAATCACATCCGAACCACGACTCAAGAATTGTTGTGAGTTCGCCGCCATGTTTTCAATTAACTCTCTAGCTTATGCCACCGTTTTGCTAACTAGTGCACCACGACCCGCAGCGTCAATAAGATTCCTATCACTTGATTGGAGTCCTTCATAGAAGTATTGGATGATCATAGCGTCACTAAATTGGTGGTGAGGGCAGCTTGCAACCAATCTCTTGTACCGTTCCCAACATTCATATAATGATTCTCCCACATTTTGCTTCATCCCACAAATCTCCTTGCGAATTTGAGTAGCCTTTGATGCGGGAAAATATCTCTCTAAAAAAGAGTTTCTTCAACCCATTCCATGTTGTGACACTTAGGGAGGTAAATAGTACAACCAATCCTTAGCACTATCCATTAAAGAGAAACGAAAAACTTTTAACATTGCACCATCCGCCTCAACATTCGCTGGAAGCATAGCCGTGACAATGGTGTGGAAGTCCAAAAAGATGTTTGTTTGGATCTTCATTCACCATGCCATGGAATTTTGGTAATTCTCTAAGCAACCCCGGCTTTATCTCAAAAGTAGAGTTCGTTTGAATACACCCCTGTTGTGTATCAAGCCTATGAGAATCCAAGTCCTTGAGTGAACGATTTGCATCACCCATTGTTAATTATTCTTCAAGTTGTAACTCTTCGTCCACTTCTAACTCTTGCTCGTCCGTTGTGTTTCGCCTTG
>JAJJWW010001508.1:0-124737 GCA_023531295.1 Papaver armeniacum | reverse complement strand
ATTGAGAGATCAATGCGTGCCAAGTCAGAGCCTAAACGAAATGGCTAGTTATTAGCGTTTGATCGGCAAGTGAAGAGATGGGGTTGATCTTAGGGAGAAGCGAGGTGTTGAATTGTGAAGGTTTGGCTTGCGACTTTGAAGATGGCGAGCTTCGCGGTTGATACCGGTATTCAGAGTGTTGAATACAATTGTGTCGCAGCTTGGTTTTTATCGCAAATCACGAACTTATGGTGTTTTTGAAATGAGGCTAAAAGGAAGACCTATTTATACAAGTCGTGACCTCATTCCGTCTCTACGTGGGAAGTGGAGGAAGTGGAGTGATGGAGGTAGTGGAGTTGTCCAAGTGGGCCGGTCTTGCCAGCCAACGTTGTCTAGCAGATCGTGACTTCACGACACGTTCTTGATGTGGCGCGTTGCAGTATGTTATGCTTGCCCAGGACAATACCCCGGTATGTATCCCCAGGTTTGTGACATGATTGATGTGCGGAATGTGTGGATCGTGGATCCCACGAAAAGGTAGCATGTAATGCTGGTTGATATAGCTGCGTTATTCGAAGTCGGCTCTTGTGAAGTATCACGTGTGTATTTTATCTGATGCTGCATCTACGGTTGTGGTAGGAAGTGATGGGTGGTGGCTCACCACGACCTCATTGACGATAACTCACGACCGAGGTTGTATAACCAAAGTTTGGTGAAGTTGAATGACGGACGAGATGAGTCTTTGAGACACTCGCTGCGACCCGTTCAATGAATGTTGCAGGTTTCTTGAAGAGTAGCGCAAGCATGACTTTCTTGTCTGGTCAAACAAGCATGGGAAGAATTTGGGAGGACAGACCCGGACGTGTATGTAGATGGCATCTTGGTGTGCAAGTCCATGTCTCGCCAGATCCCATGTGCGATCTAGGCCACTCGTTGTCAAAGGGAGTGGTTGGTCAGTTTGCGGCAATCCCTTAAGCGAAAAGGAGTTGAAGCAGCGTGACATCCCTAGTTTGAAGGCACGCGTTTTCAAGGAGACGACTATCTGGCGGTCAGTCGATGGGTTGTGGGAAGATGGCAGGCCGATGATCATGCCTATACGACTATCCATGAAAAGCGTGATCTAAGCCATTGAATCAATGGGTGAAGTTGAGTGGGTCGAGATGGGATTGCCAATTGAAGTGTAACCAGCACATGTTTGGTAATTTTGGATTAATAGAGACATGGGATGTAGTAGTTGCATAGAGGAGGTAGATGGGCGCACGGTGGTCATCTTTGATATGACCCGACCATTCTTAATCTAATGTGACCATTTCGTTCGTCTGGGAAGATGGGCGGCGTGATGATTTGAAACCCTAATTGCTTTAGCGGTCGCCTTTGTTTGCAGGTGGCCGATTACAATCGCGGCCAAACATTGTTGGTCTTGACGATTGGTCAGGTAATGTGGCGGAGCCGCGGTGATGCGTGTTGACATGCTGCAGGCCAGTGCATCGCGCCTCAACATTATGCATGAAGAAGGATGGTTGAGATTATTTTGCGACACATGTAATATGCCATGGAAAACTATGACTTCAGGTTTTCGTCCATAATGCTTAGTATGAGCGTCTTTTTTTGGCAGAAACAGCGACGATGGTGACCATCATGAGGAATTAGGCCCAGGTATTACGCCACCTTGAGGGTGATGGAATTGATGCAGGGTCATCCGATCATGCTTGTGAGTTGGATGGCTGATCGAATCATGTCGATGTGATCTGATGCGATCACGATTGCTCAATCAGACTAGTATAACACCGCAAGAGACTCGATCGGGCTAGTATAACTTAACGAGAAGGGTTGAGACTAGTATAACAGAAATCGGCTGTCTGGGTGTTGGTACATATGAATTTCATTAGGTGCTTGGAGGTTAGGTGTTGTGCAGTAGGTAACTTTCGGTCGTCAATACCATAGCGATAATGAGTGCACGGAAATACAAGGTGATATAGAGAAATTCTGGGAAGGGATTGTTGCCACGTCGCTCCGACACTGGAGGAATTTCATGTATTCACGAGAATGGGATTGTTGCTCATGCGTGCTCCATTCTTGGTGAATTAAAGTGAGGAGAGTATCAACACTTCATAAACATCAGCTTTATCTTTTACAGATATCGGCGCATGAGTTTTAGGTTATTTACAAATTGTATACCGTAAAATCCGCCATCGACATTAGTCACTGCACTGGCACGTAATGGTTACTACTATTGTGTGGTGGGCATTGGATGTTGACATGCGTATGTGAGAAAGAGCGGGATAAAGAAGTTTGCAGGAAGAGTGTTGGTCGAGCCGCTAGTTTCCCACGCGAGTCGCGCTTGTATGGAATCCTTGGTGGGGCGTAGTTTTGCTTTCTTTGGGTATTTGAATCGAAAGAGGAAACCAAATAAGAGGAATCCTTCTTCTGATTGAGATTCTTAGTGCAGCCATAAAAGGGCAAAAACCACTTTTTCTCTTCTCCGAATTATTTTTTTTTGTTATTTGTTCTCGTGCGACCTTCTTCTTTGTCCTTCAGCTAGCAGACCGTGTGGCTGTGGCCAATCCGTTCTTGGGAGGTGCCAGATCAGGTAAGTTTCGGTCCTTTAATTTTTTTTTTTTTTTTTTTTAAAAAGGGTAAAACCCTGGTTTGTTGGTAAACACCTTTTTATTAAGACATGTGCATGCTTAGATTTCTCCGCATTTGGCTTGAATCACGTAGACACGATTCCCATGAATAAAAGAAAATCGTATGATGCATGCGGATGAATGAATGCGGGCCGCAGGTGTATGGGAGCAGTGGGTCTTATTCACATATGCTTGTTTGAAATTTGCAGAACTTGGAACTTGTCTGGATTTGACGATACCGACCCGACTTGAAAGTTATCTTAGGAGAACTTGGAAATGGAAATCACAGAAACTTGTGATGTTTGGGCTAGGCCATTGTGTAGTTGTGTCTTCTTAGTGTGTGACCCATACCATATGCTTTCATACAAAGTTCTAACTCTGTCTTTTATTTCATTGCGAGTGAAAGAACTTACATTACGATATATCTTGAATAATGTGGTGCCAGTCGAAGTGCGATAGCTTCAAAAAGATATCTGGGAACATCAATGATGAGTTGTTAGCTACGCCTTTTCAGGAATATTGGAAGCATCCAGCCTCATAAGATAGTCTTGCTTTAGATTCAGAAAATATGGATATTGATCATTTTCTTAACCCGCACTTGTGATGAGATTTTAATACCAGAAGCGAATATCACTTCTTCTCTTTATTGACTTCAAGATTTGCAGTGTTCATTTGAGTTCTTATGGAGGATGGATGAGGCATATGTTGAGTAATAAGGGTAATCTAAGGACAGGTGACAAAGCACAAATTCTCGATGCGGTCGTGGCGTCTGCTTGCCTCGCAGTAGGAAGAGCAGCGGGGTTTGATTACCTTCATTTCTCGGTGGTATTCCACTATACACGACAATGCTCCACAGATGGGGAGAGATGGCTGTTACTACAGAGAATGTAGCTGCATTAATGAACACACATTCTTTGGGAAGTCTTTCTTCGAACTCTCGATACGGAGAAAGAGGTAATTATCTTAAACATACTTCAAAAGGTGGCGAATTCGATCTGAAGGAGAGAGGAGAAAAAAGACACGAAATATACCTGCGCTTTGGTGGGTTTCGCAGTGGTCTTCTGACCAGTTGAATCAGAGTTGGAAACGATGCCGGCACGATCGCGTTCTGTCTTTATGTTATCAGAGATATATTTGATGACGATTCAGGAAAGAAGACAATTAGAAGTGACCTTGTCAATTATTTATAAAATTTGTGTGAGGGTGAAGTTCTTCCTCTGGTGCATTGTCCTTGGATCGTTGTATTCTAAATACAGGCCAGCTTTACTTGATAGATTAATGCATGTTTGGGTACAAGAAGGCTGGAGCACGTTCACTTAAGCTTTTCTTGAGCTGTCTTAGTTTCTTGAAGTTATGCTCCTGCTACTGCACCTTAGCTCGTTGGCAATACGGCGACCGAGAATACTCAGATGGAGTAGAAGCGTCTTTGGCCAGGTCTCTTGGCTCAGTGGAGGTATTTGGCAACCCATTTCTTCGTGATTTTTTTCGTCCCATGAGGAAGTAGATTCACTCTTCCATAGTTAGGCAGACCTGGCGACGATCTGAGCGTTGTGTTGCGTCTTAGATGTCCAAGACCATGAGATGCAGGGAAATTATTTCATGTGTTGCATTCGGGGTATAATACAAATCTCTGTCAGTAATTTTACATGACTTCAAATGCAATTATTGTTGCTGCATAAATGGGATTCGATCGGTGTCCCGTTTATCAGTCATGAGACTCAGAAGAATTCCTTCCTGAAATTCTTAATGCCAATGTGTTCTTAGGCAGGGTGAGCCTTCCACTTACAGCTGTGGGAGAAACCAGTGGTAGATAAGTATAAGGAATTTTGGGTAGACGGCTGTCGGTTTTCAGAGAATTTTGAGCCGTCGTAAACGATTCCGTGCGGGCAAATGCCCCGGCGCCTTGTGAAGCATTTCGGTTGAAGCTACTTCGGCCAAACGGACGGGCGAGGATTCACCGGTCCCCAGTAGGAGAGACTCGAGAGGCAAGCATGCGGTCGTGGTCTCGATTCCTCCAATATCTTGGTATTTAAATCTCTTCGGCTCTTTTATTTCTTTGAGTGTAAATTCTTAAAATGATTCTTGCTTGAAGTGGGAATTTCGAAGAGAATGTCTTCCTGAGTTAGCGCATTCGAAATGAGAAGGCGCGATGTTGGCCTTCATGCGAAGTCGTGATGCGATGTTCATGCGACAAGTCGCGATGCCCGACCTTCATGAAGTGCAGCGTGCCCGACCTTAAATGTGAGAAATGCCGCGTCTTGACCTTCATTAAAGAATGCAGGCCATTCCTTTTAGACCACAGCAGAGATGATGAAAGCTCGGTGGAACAAAGGCGCTTCCCTTAGTGATCTTGTTGACGGGGCTATGATGATAGCACCAGTGAAGAGAGCGCTTTCTTTGTAGTTGGGGCGTTCCCATGAAGTGGAGTCACGAGCAGACTCCGTTGATATGGCGTGTGGTGACTCATACGAAAAGCCTGCGACAAGGTTCCGCGGTTGGTGAATTAGGTGATGCGGCAGGGGCTTTGTTCGATCCTCCTTTTGCTATCCCTTATCCGGACATTGTGTTGGTTGGTGGATTCGTGCGGATTCGGTTAAAAGAAAAGTTGTGCAGCAATCTGGAAAAACAGGCACATATTGCCACCACCACTGACTCAGAGTAGATATTTGCGTTGTCAGCAGCGTCAGAAAAGCTTTAGTTTATCATGGGATGAGCGTCACGGCGGTGGCTGGTTTACAGGAGATGATTGAAGGCGGAGGTGCCGTCGGGACGTGTTTGCGCTGATAAACGATGCTCCTTGTGGTTCTTGAATGGTTCTCGAGAGATTCGGGAGCTCCGAAACTACTGATGGGGAGTCCCTTAAAAACGGTGTGTTGCTACTTGAAGAAGAGGTTGAGGGTTGTCTAAGGCGCATATGTGGTGACGGTAGGTGCTTGAAGGATGAAAGTCTTGCCCGAAGGATGAGTTGTTGCTTAAAGACTTTCCTTGAGTATTGGAGTGCTGTATATACGGCGTTTTCTCTTATATGCTTTATTTTTGAGTGATAGTGAGGATTTCTTTGACTTCGGTTTTGGATTAATAGGTAGTGAATTAGCTTATTTTGAGATAATTTTGTGAACAACCACTTTTGAAAGAGATTATGTTAGAAATGAGATTTGCGTCTTGGTCACTTGAAGAGTTAGCATATTACATGAAATTGCAAATGTTATGTAAAAGGAGGTACGGTGGAAACAAACATGGCATTTGATCATTTTGACCTCTTTCTCACGTCTGCGAGGATGCTAAGTCCCCGGTGGTCCAAACTATCTTTAGCATGAAGTTGTTGAGTAAAACTTACTTGCCTTTTGAAGCCTGTTTTATATCAATAGGAGTAGTTTCTCTAAGAAAGTCCCTACGCAAGCTATCTCTCACGAACAAGATTCTCATGCGCTTCAAGCGTTGCATTCAGCAGTGGGGTGATGAAGAGCCGGTGGTAATAAGCAGTACCTCGGGTCCATTACTTCTGCTTGATCGGTAAGGCGGGCCTTGTCTGGAGATACAGCTCCACCTCTCCATTTAGCACCCACGTCTCCCGAGCGGCTCAGTCTTCTTCGTGGAAGGGAAATGTAAGTACCTTGAGTCTAGCACCTGCGTTAAGCGGCGTTGCAATGTCTCTGCGTGGCTTTGATGTGGAGCAGGAGATGAAGTTGGAAGACTTGCTTGAGCGCATTAAATATCAGGATTGCCTTCTAAGTAGAGGATGTGGAAGGTGTCGTAATATCCGCTAGCAGTGGCCAGGATTAGGCGCTCCCATCTGTATATTCGAGCCATTTCTTGATTGATTTCTCTTACTGTGACGTTTATCGAGTTGGTTTGGAAAGTAAAGCCAGGATCAGACAGTCTTAGGGCAAGCAAAGTTTTGAGGTATAAATCTCTAGCAAGGCTCCATAAGTTGTGAGTCCCCCTTCTTTATCATGAGATATTGTGTATTGGGATAAGTCTCTTTTCTGTGGAGTTATCGGGTCTCAGATTGTGGACAATGTTATTCATCTTCGGTCTCCTGCCGATTCTGGCGCCTTTTTTAACTACTCCCCTTGCATTAGGTGTGACTCTGATTAAAGATTCATCATTCTTCTTGTTGCTTGAGTGGATGCAGTAACTTCTTGTAATTGTCTTGAATTATATCATTGAAAAGCGAAATGTCTCGCTACGCCCCTGCAGTGATCTAGAGCCCGACTTACTGACACATCTTTCAGACGTACAGCCATGCCTTCCCATGATACTGAACCACGGTGGTTTTAGGTACATTGTGAATGGAAATAGAAAATTGAAATTCAATTTTTGATACCTTAAAATAAGATCAATCTCAGTACAGCTAATTCCTTGATTGTTTATGGGTGAAACTAGTCTAGCAAATTTGGTAATTTGGGGTGTGGATAGGGAATGAATTAATACCTTAAAACAAATGCCTGTTCTTGTGGTGAGTGCCTTGATCAGATTGAGAGATCACATCTGGCTGATAGTCAGACCCTAAGCCAAGAAATGGCTGAGTTCAGACTTGTTCCGGTCGCGAGAGTGAAGGAGATGGGGTTGAATCTTAGGGAGGAAGCGAAAGAAGGTGTAGGTTGTGAAGATGTTGACAGCATGATCTTATGCAGGTGAAAAGAGCTGCGGTTGACCACTGGCGTTGTAGACTCACGGAGTGTTTGAATACGATTTGTATTAGCACTCGGTTTTTGTCTCGATACGAACTTGCAATGCTGAATTGTTTTGAAATAGGGCGGAGAACCTACATTATACGGAAGTCATTGAGCCTCATTCACGTCTCTCGTGGGAGAGAGTGGAGGAAGTGGGTGATGGAGTAGTGAGGTGTGCGTCGACAGTCTTGCCCATCTCACATTCGTCTCTAGCAGATCCATGACTTCCGACACGTTACTTGTGATGGCGCGTTGCCATGGCCTGCAGTATGCTTAGCCAGACCAATACCCAGTATATCCCAGGTTGTGACATGATTGATGTACGGAATGTGTGGATAGTGGATCCACGAAAAGATAGCATGTCTTTGAATTGAACTCTTTGTGTTATTCGGAAGTCGATACTGTGGAAGTATCATTATTGTATTTTATCTTGAGATCTGCATTACGGTGTATGTTAAGAGTGATGAGTAATGACTCTCATAACAAATAACTCTGACAGGGGTTGTATAACCAGGCTGGTGAAGTTGGACGGATGAGATGAGTTTTGAGACACTCATGCGGCGGTTAATGAATACTAGGTTTCTTGAAAAGTGGCGCAAGCATGGCTTCTGCATTGAGGTGAAAACCAAGCATGGGGAGGTACACTAGGAAGGAGCCAGGCGGGACGTGTATGTAGATGGCATCTTTGGTGTACACGTCCGTGTCTCTCCTGCCGTCCCATGAAAGTGCGATCTGAGCCACTCAATTTGGCCCGAGTCGAAAGGGAGTGGTTGAGATCGGTTTGCGAGAAGTAATCCTTGCGTAAGGAGTTGAAAGCAGCGTGACATCCTTTTGGTTGGGCACGGCGTTTCAAGACGACACGTCTTGGTCGGTCTTGTCGATGGGTTTGACGGGAAGATGGCGGTAGGTGATCGTGCCCATGCGACTGTCCCGGCTGACGTGATCTCGCCATTCAAATCATCAGGTGAAGTTGAGTGGTCGAATCGGATTTACAATTTGGGAAGTGTAACCGCATGTTTAGGCGGGCGTTTTTGGATGCATAGGAACGCCGGGATGCTTGTGGCCGTTCCATGAAAGAGGAAATTAGATGAGGTACGGTGGTCATGATGGTATGGCCAGAGCCCTTGCTTATCCTAATCGTGACCCTCCTCGTTGTTCGTCTGGGAAGACAGTGTAGTGATGATTTGAAACCTAATTTTGGCTTTGAAAATCGTGCATACTCTTTATTTAATTGGCTTGATGCAATCACGACCAAACATTGTTAATTAGCAACCGTTAAATTGAGAATGTGTAAAGCTGAGCCGCGTTGATCGTGTTGACATGCTTTCTGGGCCCACTTTGAGTACATCTACATACAAATGCATCCTGAGAGATGGATGGACTGAGATTATTACAAACCACATGTAATATCACATAAAACCCATGTTTAGGTTTACAAAGTCATCAATGCTTGGTATGAGCGTCTTTTGGCTTATAGCGGCTTGATAGGTGACCATCATAGAATTGACGCTTGGGTATTCATACACAGCAGGGTGATAGATTGATCTGGAATTAAATCGATCATGCTTGTGGAGGTTGGATATTTGTCGAAATTTGCTGGTTTTTTGCTCCTTGTAGTCATCCTATGTTTTTCAACAACTTTAATTGGTTTTTATCAGTGGAAGAAGAACCAAGACCATGTTTATTCAAATCTGCAACTATCTGTGATACTGTCTCAATGTTGTTTGATGGCTCAACAACTTCTTCATCATTCATATATTATCTTTCAACAACTACCCTGTGATAACGCTCAATATTGTTTGCTGGCTCAACAACTTCTCTTGTGTCATCCCAATCGAGAAACTAGAGGACTACATTGATTTGATTTAGTTTAGTTTTGATGATGGTGTCGACTTCTTTATCATTCAATTCTTCATTCTTCTCATTCTTGTCATCAATAAGTCAGAGACTCATGCTCTTCATTGACGAACATATCATCTATGTCTCTTGTTCTTAAAAATAATTCAAAAAACATAAATAAAAAACAATTCAATAATGTTATTGTGCATCAAAAGTCAGAGTTCAGCCCTCAGAATGAACCCCTAACATCTATATTGTATCCAGAGTTCATCCATGAGAATGAACTCCAACCTTTCTAGACTTCATTCCAAAAATGAAGTCCATTTTGTAGACTTCATTCCAAAAATGAAGTCCATTATAGTACAATGATATTAACCCTAACATCTATATTGTATCCAGAGTCATCCATGAGAATGAACTCCAACCTTTCTAGACTTCATTCCAAAAATGAAGTCCATTATAGTACAATGATATTAACCCTAACTTGTATAGACTTCATTCCAAAAATGAATTCCAACCTGTAAAGCATAATTTTTGTAAAAAGGGAGAAGAATAGTTGGAATATTTACCTAGGTTCAAACATTGATCCATATTTAAAGGAACTCCGGCGTTGTCTGTTGGAAATAAAGGTAGCTCTTCTTCAGCCATCGTATCAAGTAGTTTTTCCTGAATATTACTTGTATCAACTTGAGTAGAAGGATTCTCAACAGTTAAGACGGGAAAGATATGAGCAGATCTTCTAACAGCTTCCATAGCAGCATCTGATATTGCTTGCATTCCTTCATCCAGAACAACATTTTCATTCACATTCCTTCCACCAGCTTCCATGCCTTCATCCACTTGTTGATTCAGTATATTGTTTATTTCATCACTCAACAATGAACTCTTGTACTCATCGGGAAAATAGTACGCATGTATTCACAAGCTTGTTTTGCCATAAATTTGCGACATTCCCACCTTTAGTTAGCAATGCATCCACCTCGGGTTGCTTAGAAGACAAGTGTTCTACAAGGGATTCCATCTTCCCGTCAAAAGTGTCTTTGAAGTTGTTGCTTATGCAAGTGAGTGCTCAAGTTCTTCTTGCTTTAACAAAAGATGCCCCATCTCCTCTCGAATGCTTTCTTGTCAACTTTAATCTCTCGAGTATGTTTAACTCTCGTGTTCTCCATCTCACCAACATATCTAGCTTTAAGACTTTCTATCTCGACCCGACATAATACATGAATTCTTCCTCGAGCAACTCAGCCCTTGTCTTGGCTTTTTGTTGTTGAAGTAGCTTTTTTTCATCCTCAGTATATTCTTCCATGATTTTTTCTGTTAGCTGCACACACAAAATTCAAATTTTCAGATAATATCAACATTTTTTTAGATTTTCATTTCACAAAATGAAACCCCAATTGCTTCCTCATTCATAATTTGAATTCATTAAAAGGAATGAACTACAAGTTCAGAGCAATCGACATTAACGATGAGTTCATTTTGTATAATAAATTAACAATTTTTTTATCTTAAAGTTGCCTATTTCATTACGTAATTGAATGCAATATAACGAAGATCATCTTAATCTAGTTTTTTACCTCTCCAAAATCATCAACATTCATTTCTATGTGATTTCAAAGGTTCTCAATGTTCCACCTTGCAAACCTTGGACAAAGAGCCTACTTATTCGCACCTTCCAGTGGGTCCTATTTTCTTTGAATGCTCAAAGAAACCAAGGTTGTAAAAAGAAGAACTATACTAGTCAGCTTATCAATAGTTTTCAAATGAATCGCCAAAATAAAGAATTTTACAAATGAACCGCCAAAAATAATTATGAAATATACAAGTAACTAACGTTTTCATCTCACCAACAAGTAAAGGTAACATCCTTCGAGAAGAACCTCTTTTCAAGCTTTCCATCAAATGCTTGCGTATGAGATGCTAAGCAAAGACGCCAGACCCTCGACTCTAGGCAAGCTAGGTACTTGGAGTGTATGGAACCTCCATCACCAGGTAATAACAAAAATGGTAGACAAGAGAAAAAGTTCAAACATGGTTACAAGATCTTCAATAGGTCCTCTATTCTTAATCAACTCAATGATTTTATCTTTCAATTATGTATTCTTTATATCAAAAGGTTTCCTGTTTGGTGGAACAAATTTGTAGGTTTTCCAGAACCTTCCACAAGTGTAGTCTGTCAGGTTTCTTGAGTCCAGGAAAGTTTCTTCTATTCCACCTCCAGGGATGCATGGTATTCCAAATATTAATGACAACTCTTCAGGTGAGGAGGATCTTAGCACATATGTTTCTTTCTTTCCCTACTTTGAAAACGAACACATGATCATTTGAAGCAGGAATGAACTGATGTGTGTTGCATATAATTTGGACAGCAGGTAATGACTTATTCCATACAGTAGCAACAATGGTCTCTTCCAGAAACACTTTGGCTACATTACCCAATAGACTCCTATACAAAGCACTTCTCTGTTCTGCATTCAAAGCCTCTTCATCGTTTAGTGCTTTAATATTTTGAACAAGTGCAATTACTCCAGCATAGCTACACTTTATCTTCTTATCTACATTTTTAAAAGAAAAACAAAAAAACATTAACGGTCACTTTTTCATAAATATTAGCTGATAGAAAGAAGATAAAGCATAGATTGAAGGACCAATACTACATTTCATTCTACAAAATGAAGTCCTTTCTATGGTATGGACTGTAGAATCTATATCTACAAATTTTCTAGACTTCACTCCAGGAATGAAGTCCATTCTATGGCATGGACTGGAGAAGTTTTTCTAGACTTCATTCCTGGAATGAAGTCCATTCTATGGCATCGACTATAGAAGTTTTCCTAGACTTAATTCCTGGAATGAAGTCCATTCTATGGAATGGATTGTAGAAGTTTTTCTAGATTTCATTCATGGAACGAAGTCCATTTTATTGCATGGACTGTAGAAGTTTTCTTAGACTTCATTCCAGAAATGAAGTCCAGCAAAACATCAAAGAAGGAACATTCATGCTAGAAAAGAAGTGAACTCAGTCAAACATCAAATAGATCTGCAACTTCATTTCTGAAAAGATTCATGCGTTGAACTTCATTAAACAAAATGAACTCCACAAGAACATTCATGCCTAAATAAATCAACATGCAAATACGAATATTCATCGAAAATCAAAATAAACTTCAAAGAACAATAAACATCGAAAATCAACTTCTAGTACTTCGAATTAGGGTTTTTGGTACCTTTTGCCTGAGTTTCTTTGCTTTGGATTTCTTTGAAAATGGTTCTTCTTCAACTTCATTTACTCCTTGAAACTCAACTAATTGTGTTTCTTTCTTCAACTTGTTCAACTTCATCGTCAGAAGATGATTCTACTACTTTTTTGCCCTTCGATCTCCTCATTTTAGGGTTTTGATTTCTCTAATTTTTCTAGGGTTTTTGATTTGGGGTTTTTGTTCTACTGATTTTGAAGACTGATTTGATTTCGAATGGAAATATTCGATTGATTTTCTAGGGTTTTTGTTCTACTGATTTTGAAGACTGATTTGATTTGGGTTTTTTTCTGGATCTTGAAGAAAAAAAGACGAAGCAGTTTCTTCTCTGAAAATGGAAACATGAAAGGGAGAGAAGGTTAACGCGTTTTTAGGAGATCGTGCGTTTATGGCGGGCGGTTACAGTGGGACCTGACGCCACGTGTGATTTTGGCGGACGTGTGTAAGGGTATTAATGTCTGTTTTGTATTTTTTTTAATTGTGGACCAAATGGAAAATGTTTTTTCTAACAGGACTAAACTGATGTGGGCCCAGGTATAAAAGGAGATGTATCTTATAATAGTAAATCGTGTAGTATAGAACTATTGTTGGAATGTTGCAATATTTGTGTCTTACAAGACCAAATATTTGTTTTGGGGTTAATTATGTCGAAACAAAGTGCTAACGGAAAAATGAGAGACAATTCATGCATGCTCCAACTTAACACAAAAATGTAAAAGATGTGCACATGTTGTTAGTTAAAAAATCACGGATTAACTGATTTTAAGATATTTAAAAGGGCACTATTGGATATGGTATTGCTCTAAAAGGAGATATATTAATCAACTTTTTGTAGCGCATAATACAAAATTACTACTCATCAAAATCGATTCTAATTGGGGCAATATCCGTCAATTAATTTAAACTATATGTTTTTGTTAATGCGAAAATCATGCGTAAGGTCTACAAAAACAACCATTTTGTCTTATATGAGGATATGCTATTTTTTTCACAATACAATGGTAATTCTTTAGTATCTTGGTTTAGTAAGAAGCGACCAATCTGTTTCAAGGTCAACAAACTGACAGTATATAAGTGTTTGTCTGTTGCTACTCTTGAGTTAGAATGGTTGTCATCTCTTTTTAGTGAGCTGCACATTTCCTTGTCATTGCCTATTCCATTGTATTGTGATAATACAAGTGCAATATATCCGTCACCTAATCCTGTTTCTCATTACAGACAAAACATATAAAAATTTATTATCATGCGATCGGGGAGTTAATAGCAAGTGGTTTTCTTAAAGTTCAACATATAGCATCCGAAAAGCAATTGGAAGATTTATTCACAAAAGGTTTATGTGCTCTTGTTTTTACTTTACTTCTTCAACAATTACTTGGTTATACTCACGATGCTTTGCTCCACTTGGTGATGCTTCTACTTCAAAGAAATACTTCTAATGCTCGGTCTTCACCGCTATTGATGGAGCCTCTACTTCAACAATAACCGAACTATCTCCATCTGCTATTGATGAGATTACTTCTCATAAGAATTGCCAGCCTCGCTGTCCTGCAATTTTCTTGAAAATACTTCATTGATCTCCCGTAAAACATGTTACTTTCCCGTGAATTTTGTTTACTCTTTTTTCACATTGTTCTTCAAACGATAAGTGTCCCCATTATCGTTTGAGGGGGCTATTAGGAATATTAGGTTTGTCAAAGTCAAGTCAATTGACTTTGATTATAGAGGTCAATGGTCTTTATGTTATGTTATTCTCGGACACATTAAATTGATCTGATTTTCATTGTATTTCTTTCATCCATTTTTCCTACACATTGAAGTCTGTAATAACAAGTTTCTTCTTCTTCATCTTTTATATCTGAATATCTTGTTTCTTTAATATAATGAGAACATATCCATTCTCAATTATGTGTACGTCCATATTAACTAGTACCTTATTTTTTACCCTACCTAGAGGCTGCGACTTCAGTTCTTGGAAGTTGTGACCTCCTATATCTATCTTTATTTTTTCTTTGGGTGTTATATGGTTTTGACGATTATTTGAAGGTACATCGAGAGTTCAATCCTAATGACACTACGTGAATGAGCTAGAATTTCTTTTCTTTTATGTGAACGCATGCTTGCAATCATTTTATTTTATTTCATTGTGAGTGCTTGTGATAATCTGGATTTCAAGGTTTTGTGGAATTGCTGGTATATTTATTTATTTATTTATCGATAAAGTAGAATTCATTGATCAGAAATGGAGGTACAAAAGGTTTGAACCACCCAAGAGGGGGAAAAGGAGAAAAAAAAAGACTTGCAGAACAAAGCAAGCAAGTCAAACCAAAAAACTCCTACAAAAGAAACGATGGAGGATCAAAATACACAGTGTACCAGTTATTAACAACCGAGTCAAAAGTTACATCATTGATGACTAAAGCCCATCGAAATAAACAACATTTTACCGTGTGAATAACCCGTCGTTTTGCCCTTACTAGAGAAAATGCGAGAATTTCGTTCCTTTCCATATACACCGGAGAATTGCACCCGCCAAAAGATTCCAAATCTTAATTTTCTGTTGAGAATCAAATTGCATCTCGCCAAATTAGAAGAGCCGCAGTAAAGTTGATGGCATAGTGAAAGACAAACATTCATCTTCTCCATGAAGTGTTGCTGGATATGAGTGACAAAATCACAATGAAGAAACAGATGAGCTGCAGATTCATCTTCATTACATTTATTTGTTGATTTACCATTGTTTAACATGTTTGTCCGTGTTGTTAACTTCTTATTCTTTAGTGATGGTTTTGTGCGGTGCCAATCTTTCGGATAATGACACATCACTTTAATTTGGAAAGAACCACAGTGGTATATTCCGATGTTGTCTTAGGTACGCTTTAGAATCTGCAATCAAGGTATTATCGTGTATACTAAAGGGAAAAATATCGTTTGGTCCTTTTTTAGGTGGTCCCATGTCTGTTTAGTCCTTTGGGAAAACGCTTTCTTGTTTGGTCCATAATAATTTAAAAATATAAAAATGCAGAAAAATTACCCTTCCGTGTTAATTTTTACTTATTTTCTTAGAAGCAAGTTCATTCAAAAATGAACTCCTGTTAATTTCTACTTATTTTTTTCATAAAACGTTTAAACCAGAGTTCATTCCAAAAAGTTTAAACCAGAAATGAACTCCATATAAAACCTAAAAAAAACAGAGTTCATTCCAGAAATGAACTCCATATAAAAACCTAAAAAAACAGAGTTCATTCCAGAAATGAACTCTATATAAAAACCTAAAAAAACCAGAGTTCATTCCTGTAACAACCCTACTTTCCACTTAACCCCTACTAGATGATTAAATAGAAATGTATGTCGTTAATTTTACTCGCAACAAGGTACATAACCACCGAAAACTAGGAACACAAAGTTCATAATTGTATATGCATAAGGGAATTTTATTTCTTAACAAAATAATGAAGATGTCTAAAGAATTGAAACGGTGTACTAGACTTCAAAAATAAAATCCACTTTTAAATCGAACTAACAAAAGAAAATTAATAACGGAGTCTACCCAAAGAAAGTATCCCCACTGCCTCACAACTACATAACGAAACAAAATAAATAATAGAAGAAGTATAGATGTCCACCCTCAGTTTGATATCTTCTGTATATCCACCGAAAACTGGAATCAATCAAACTCCTTCACGATTCCCTAACAACACCCTAAAGACAATCAGAGTTAAACTCCAAGCAAGTTCACGATGGATTTCAAGCCAAGATAAATTTAAGGAATCAATAAATAGGTAAACAATGCTACAAATGGCATGAATTTAAGGGCATACTATAAACTTGCAATTTAGCATTTAACGGATTCGAAAAAATATCACCTCCAGTACACGAGACCTTATTTCTACAACTACCACAACTACTAAAGTTGGGAACAAATCCTACACACATTGCTGCCTCGTAGAACAAATTCTTGATATATTCCCACCGTACGTAACATGAAAGGCAATAAACAAGATGAGGCACGACCTACATAAGGTCTTAAAGGCTATCCATGATCCATACTGATTTGGATATCTAGTTGTACCTACATAAGGCACATAAATATTAGCTAAGATCCCATATTAAATTGGAAATCCAGCTGAAATTCCACTGCAACCAACCTTAACACTGTATCACTTTGGTCTGATCGTTGCCGCACATTTCAGGAAAACTATTGGATGCTACCAACAGAACGACCGGTTCGTAAATTGGTACTACTATGTCTTACCGCCTCATCACCGTACACTGTGATTACTATACCAAAACTTAGCCTAAGAAAAATACACTAATTCAGAAATAAGCAAACCCCACTCATACACAAACAAAAGATTGGTCCATAAGAGTGGATTTGACCTGTGTCCCTGACTAGAATTCAATGATGAACCAATAATTATAACTGCAACTAATGATTAGCCTTACACATCCACTAACACTAACCACTGAAATGTCATGATATTAATAATCCTTACACATCCACTAACTCTAACTACAACAGATATGCCATGACGACTATTTTAGCCTAAATAAATCTTCTGGCTCATATGATCAATCAATAAATTAAGATACTAATTAGCTCTTCACACGTAACTAATCAATATAAGACAAATTTCATTTGCATGCCATACAACATATCATCAAGACACAGTAGCCTAACCAACCGCATAAATAACCTATCTATCACGGATTTTATAATCATTTTTCTAGGCTCTTTCTAAGGTAGTATCCCTAAATTCATCCTAACACAAAATCAAAAGTGAACTTGCCTCAAATTGACGCAGCCGATAATACAATTTTAAGCTTGAGAACAATCAGAGCCGTCTCTTCCAAGCCCTAATTTAATCACCAAATTAAAAGGTAAGCACCACTAAAAATTCACAATGGAGCAAGGAGAGATGATAAGAAACAAAACTTAATCTACACAAACCTTAGTGCCTGACCTTCACAGCTCTTTCTCCTTCTCGTCACTTGCCTCTTTTCTGTCACTAGTTATCTTTCCTCCTAGACGTAAAGAAAAATAATAAGAAACTTCTTTTCTTTGGTTTTTAATATAAACCCTAACAAAAATATAGGGAGACTAAATCTAACCCACTAGATTTAGTAAAAATAGTGCGGTGACCCTATATGGGGCACTTACCTTCTATCGACCTTTTTTTTTTTTTTCCCAACTAATACTAATTCAACAATGATAACGAAGGATATTACAATTCCAGAAATGAACTCCATATAAAACCTAAAAAAACAGAGTTCATTCCAGAAATGAACTCCATATAAAAACCTAAAAAAACAGAGTTCATTCCAGAAATGAACTCCATATAAAAACCTAAAAAAATAAAAAGAGTTCATTCCAGAAATGAACTCCATATAAAAACCAAAAAAAATAAATAGAGTTCATTCCAGAAATGAACTCCATATAAAAACCTAAACACACAAATCTTCATCTTCTTCATCATCTTCATCGATTTCAACAAAGAATGGCAACATCGATCGTCATCAAAATAGCAGCAACAAACATCAAATCGTGTTCATCAACTTCGTTTCAATCTTCATCTTCTTTGACAGCAGCAGAAAAAGTTAAAATAAAATCTTGTGATGAAGAAACACATAAATCTATCGTCGTCTTCATCGTGTTCATCATCATCTTCAACCGCACAAAGATCAAAACAGAGAAGAAAAACAAAGTCGCAAGTCGTCATTCTGTTCATCATCTTTATATACTCATCGTCTTTATCATCTCTCGCAAGTCATAATAATCATCTCTGCAAAATCAAAACCCTAAAACTCACACAAATCTTCATAGTTTATGCAGCAGCGGAAGAAAAAAGAGAGAGAGAGAGAGAAACTAGATCTGAAAATATGGAGGTGAGAGAAAGTAAATCTGAAAATGATTTCCTCTCTCTTGATAATTGAGTATATATATATCCTAGGGTGACGTCGTGGATGACGTAATGGTCCCAAAAGGGTATTTCTGTCACTCCAATATGACAATTACATCATCCATGACGTCACCCTAGGACCAAACCATAATTTTTATGACCAAACTATAATATATTTTTTCAAAAAGGACCAAACAGAAAGTTGACTGAGTCAACTGGACCAGACTCTCTCTAATACTCCTAGGACTAGATGGTAGGTATTTCCCTACAATACTAAAATATTCGAAAATGCTATATAACCCGCTTGGTAAATGACTATTTGATACCGATTACACGTGGCATGCACAAAGGGCGAGTATGTGTTTTTCTCTTTGAACCACGTCATCTACAACTAGGTCTCCTCTACAACTTCTTTCTCTAGTTAACAATACATTAACATCACCCACAGTAACTCCATGAATCCTTTATAGTTATTTTTCCTTGTAGTTATTTTTTTTCCTTTTTCTTTTTTTTCGTTGGGTGTCTTCAAACCCTAAAAATATCGATACTTTCTCTGATTGATCTAGAGTTTTGAAAATATTTGGGTAACTTTTCTTTCTCCTTGATATTATGGGTGTTTACTCGATGAAAAAGACACCATGAAAGCTATCAGCCTATCATCCTTTTTAATGTTTACGATGTGATGTGTCAACCAACCTGTTTTTAATCAGAGTATAGAGTATGTGTTAGAGATTCGAACGGGATTGAAATTGTAAACCTAGGTCAAGTATATCACTGTTGTGGTTGGAAGTTTAGAAAAACTTTACAGGTATAATTTTGATAAATAGAAAAATTGGGTTACGAGAAAGTTTTGAAAATTTAATAGATTGATTAAATTATAGAGAAAATCAGAGATCAATATTTTTTTGATCATCACATTAAATCTAAATTAATTTACTACTAGTATTATCTACCTTCAGAAATTTGGGCTAGTCATGGATTCACTGGATAAAGGAGATCTGTATCGTCAATCATAGACAAATATAGGATTAAAACATTTGGACTGATGATTTTCTTAAGAGTCAAAAGTTCACATTTTGTTGCAGGGAAAGAGCCGAAGACAACAGTTTTAGCCCTCGGATCAACTTATACATAAAGGTGATTTATCTTACAGTTTTCACTGATGACATGGAATAAGAAAACGGACACCTCATCCGACAATTGTATCCGCCACGTAGGATCAGCTGTCACATAGCTGTTATTTAGCTGGTCAAGTAGCACGGTTGTAAAATATTCCCTCTGTCCCTAAATAAGAAGATTTATCAAATCCCGCGGATTGTGTCAAAACAAAAAAAAAAAGATTTACCAAACCGGAATCCTTGTAGAAAAAAGGAAACGGGAAGCTACAAACAGTCTAAAAAGGAATCCTTAAAATAAGACTGGAAAATTCCATCGTATATATAAATAGAATCGTCTTTCTTTTTCTTTTTCTTTTTGATCAATATCTCTCTTTTCCTTGATATAATTATTTCATTCATCACTGTCTTTCTTTGCCTCTAGATTTCTTCCAATGCATACAATGTCGCCAGCAGCAGCAGCATCATCATGTGGGAGAAGCAAACGTCGTACTACCCCGGTGCCAAAAGCAGCACCATGGCTTGTCTTCCCATATGGAAAAAGCATGAGAAATCAAGCTTTTTATAACATATCTGAACCCAACAACAGAACTTGTAGAAAATCCATACCGGAGTTGAATGGAAAATCTTTTTGGCAGAAAACTTCTCATGAGGGCTGGTTAATTGTTTTGTGCAAAGATGATAGTTACAGTTATACTCCACATTGGATTCACGGGGATTGCTTTCTGTGGAATCCTGCATCTTTAGAAAACATCCAGTTACCGAGTTTATTAAAATGGATTAATACATCGAAGAAATATGTTTTGATTGATTGTGTTTTGTCATCACCTCCTCCTGGTAGACATGAACATGACCATTATCCCGATTCCATGGTTTTATTCCTTTTTGGTGCACTCAACACAAAAGATAACAAGTTGGATCATGTTGTTCTTTTGTTTTGCTACCCTGGAGACAAACAATGGAGACTAAAGAGAATTTCTCGGGATACAATGGGTTTCTTAAGCAATATGATGTCTATTCATTATTTTAAAAACAAATTGTATGTTATGTTACAAGACGCTCTTCTAGAGATAACGAAAGAACAACTTCTTGACGACAATATTATGACCCTTTCTATAAGGCCATTAGAGATAAGTGATACAGTGTTTTCACTAAAAGGAGGAGACAACTGGTCGTATACTGATTTGTTTTATGTGGAGTCAGGAGATGAGATTTTTAAGATTTTGATTTCTTATAGTCTGAGGTGTTATTATACGAAGAACAAGGAAGTCATGTCAATAGGTGTGTGGAGGTTGGATTTCTCTTTAATGAAGTGGGAGGAGGTGAATGATTTAGGTGATCGTGTTATATTCGTCAGCAATGACACCAGACTTTGTTGTTCCACGACAAATTTAGGCCTCGCCGGTGGCTGTTTATATTATACGCTTCCTGAAGATCAGAGTTTGTATAAATTCGACGTAAACAGTACCAATCATACAGCCATTTTGCCGTGTCTAAATCTCCAAACTCCATGGTTCCCATCGAATTGGGTCATGATTATGCCTAATGATGGTCAACAGAGTCTGGAGCATATGTCAAGCATGGATGATGATAAAGAACAAGAAGATTTCAGAATAATAAAGGCAGATGAAAGTAGCACATGTACAACTAGTAATGATAACAATGATGAGATTCGGGGCTGCACAAAACACAACAAAGAAGAAACAAATCTTTTGGGTACTCTTAATTTGGACATGCTGGCATTGATAGCAAGCTATCTTCATGGATTCGACTACTTGCATCTTCGCTCAGTTTCTAGAGCATATCGACAAATAATGCCAATAGAAAACCGGGCATTCATCTTAACTGGATATCCATACTCATGGCTAGTGTTTTCTAGAGATAGCACCTACAATTTGGTAAACCCGGAGTATACTAACGAGACCTTCCTCATGAATTTCTGCGAACTGCTGGTAGGTGCTACAATCCGTTGTCAGAAGGACGGCTGGCTGCTAATGTCAAGAGAGAAAAAAGTATTCTTTTACAATCCATTTGTCAGAGAAATCATAAACCTTCCAGACCTACCAGAGCGTTATAACTTTTCTGGCATTTGTTTCGACTCTAAACCGACTACTCCCGATTGTGCAGTTTACGCCATTGATCAAAGGGGCTTCAACATTCATATCTTCATGACTATGAAGGGACATGATTTTTGGGAAAATGAAACGTTTCCAAACATAGATGATAAAAAGTTCATACCAATATGTAACACTCCAATATGGTACAAGAATGTTCTGTATTGCGTAGATTACAACGGGACTTTAGGAGCTTAATTATGATCTACCTAAGGATCACCCTTGGAGTGTTCTCGAAAATCCCAGCAAACAGTTTAACGACGATCTGCATCCGAGTTTCCTAGTGGAGTGTGGGGGAGATCTTGTATTAGTGAAAATCGGGCATCTTGGCTCTGATGTTAGAGTTTTAAGATTGGATCTATCCGAAATGGAATGGGTTAAAGTTGAAAGTTTGGGAAAATACATGCTGTTCATCAGCTACACCTCATGCGTATCAGCAGTAGCTCCTAATAGTCATGTGGAGAACAGAATCTATTTCCCTAGATTATGTTTGAATGGGGAAGGGATTTTATTCTATTCGCTTGAAACAGGTAGTTATCACTCTTCTGGTCGGAATCAGCATTCTCCTAACAATTTTTATGAGACGGAGGGATGGCTTTCAAACTGCACTTGGATTGAACCAAATTCGTCCAAGTCCACACCACAAGAGCTCGAATGGTTCAAGCCTCGGTAGTCTCCTAATTTTTACTGCTACTTGGTTCTTTTTCCTTTTGGATCGGAAAAATACGGTTCATTAGACCCTTTGGAAAAATCATGACTATGGAGGCATCTATTATTAAGCAAGTGAAATGAGTCTCCAACAACATTAAATTTCGTGGTATTTAGATTAATCTTTTTGTGTTTTTTAGCTTTCATAGGTAATCCTCATTTTATTTGGTAATTTCAAGTGAAATTTTTAATAACGCAATTCTCACACAGTTTAAGAAGATTATTATTGCGATATATGCTAAATGCAGTGAATCTTGGGTGCCATGGAAGGCTTGGTCGGTATGACATGGTATAAATGGCGAAATCCTGACTTTGAGGCTGTGAAAGTCGGACAGAGGATTTTCAATTGCTGGCAAGTCTTTCTACAACTAAGCAGAAGGTCCGTTTGAAAGAATATATGCCAATCAGAGATTCAGAGATAGACAAGCAGTTATCTATTTATCACCGAGTTCTGTTGTTAGTGAGGAAATTGGCATTTCACATCTGTGGAAGCAAGATTTGCTTAATCTCTCCACCGGATAATCTGCTGGAATGGACGTCGGAGAAGAATCAGGGAATGTACCAACGGACGATTTCAGCTCAAAATAGAAAGAAACAAAGATTTCATATTTTCGAAATAAATAATGAGATGAGTAAACGCAGAGAGGAGTGCATTAATTCGAATCGAAATAATTGACGACTTACTATGCTTGTATGCACAAATTTAAAGTATTTTAGGATTTAATAATAAAAAATATGGCCGCCAAGTAAATCAAGATTAATATTTGCGATATATACAAATTTGTCCACCCTAATACCGCCTTTTGATAATGAAGCGCTCGTCGGAGCAGTCCAGGGACTCTTAAATTTGTCTCAATGCAGCTTTGGTATGTTGGGTGTTTAAGGTGGTTGGTCGTATCACTGTACGAACTTATAAAAATGTGGCAGCAACTACGGATTAATGTAAAGAGCATTTTGTTCTCTCTGGGACATGCATAAAAGATGTGTGCCTATTTGTTTTAAACACAACTAGTGTAACTCCAATACTAGTAATGGAATTAACCTTGTGGCGCTGGAGGTGGTGTAGCAGCTCTCACGGGTTAGTAGGCTGCACTATTTTGTAATGTGCTACACATGGATATTTTGTAATGTGCTACACATGGATTTCTGGTTGGCAGTGAATGGTTAACCACTCGAGTCAACTAATTAGTGGAGTTCACCAAGTCGGGTCGTGCCTAACTCGTCAGGAATTACCTAGCGAGAATGTTACGCTGCGTACGCACATGCCTAAGAAAAGAAAAGAGGAGAAAGACTGTTGAGGCCTTGGGACCGATCACATATGCAACATTACTTGTTTGTTGTGAAAACTACTACCGCACCCAGTTTTTAGATTTTGGCCACTGTGAAACCCACAGGCGTGAAACTTCAGGCGCGCACACATTATGGTCGCCAAAATTCTTCACAAACCCATATTTTCTAATATTCTATTTTTCTCTTCTTTCTCTCATTTTCTACTGTTCTTCTTCTTGTCTCTCCGTCGACTTTAATTCAATGGAATTGAGCTTGATTTTCTGTGTTAAATATCTAGGAAGTTTAGTAGCTTGATGAATCGAGGGAGAAGGTGATGGTGCTGAAGTCGATTGAGATGTTGAAGAAGAAGAAAAATGTAAGCTAATTTAGGGTTTCGTAAATGATTGATATTTTGTATGGAATCGATTCTAATCGATCAATTTTCGATGGGTTTGTTGTTAATTGAAGTAGAAATGGGTATGAGAGGTTTAATTATGTGGTGTGAATTTGAAATGGATTTGAGTTTGCTATGATGCTCGATGTGATAAATTGAAGACTTTTAGAAGCTCAGATTATAGTGGAAGAACAAGGAATAATAGGTTGATGTTGCGGTTTGATTGATTGGTTTCGAGATATCAAAGAAGGGGTTTCTGAGCTCGAGTTCTGGTGGATATGAAGTTGAATTTGAAGAACTAAATGCTAAGAAGGATGGGTTTGCTTGATTAGAAGAACAAGAAGTTGTCTGCTTGCTAGTTGTTGTGATTACGAGAAGATGCAAGTCTGCAGAAATGAGCTTTGGTGGTGAATAAATGTCATGTGGTGTTGATGCCTTTCAATGATGGAGACTCGGGTGATGTATCTTTGTGTGGGTATGAATTGAATTCGGTTGCGGGGAAGTGACGGTGGAGCAAAATACAACATGTACTCTTGCTAAAAATCACTACAGACTCTTTGTGATGCTAATCTTGTTACTCTCTCCATGAAGTTGTTTTGAAATGTATATCCAAGCGTCTCCTAATGTGTTTCCAAGCTTGTTATATGAAGTTTGATTCGAACGTAGATGAAGAGAAGAAGCTTGGAAATGTTTGTGATGATCGATGATGAGAATGAAGTTACAATGTTGCGTAATTTATAGATGACAAAGTAGCTAGCCAGAAGGTGCATAATGGGTTCTGTATGCAGCTGCGTTGTGAAGAACTAGTATTGTGCCTACGTGTGTGTGTGTTTCTATGAGAGGGTCGGTGAACTGAAAAATATTCTCTCAGGCATTTGGGATGGAATTCAGCCCCCAAATTACTACGTGTACTTGATGCAGCATCGTCGATCGACATCTAAATTTTTATGCCCCAAATAATGTACAGTAATGTGCCTCCCTCTAAAGCTCTCCACAAACATTGTTAATTAATCTGTTTCATATGCATGGTTAGCATTAGCAAGCTTAAGTTATTTTTGGGGGATAGGAACTAAAGGGTAACGGCGTACATACAGTTTTCTTTCTCCCTAGATAGTCGATGACGCCAACTATCTCTAGATTTCTCTTTCTCCCTTTACCTATAATAATATCTACATAACAAGTTATGCAGTCATGAAAGTGGATGCATAACCTGTTATGCATCCGAAAATATGACTGCATAATGCATTATGCATCGAGAAAATTGTTGCATAATCTTTTATGCATCGAGAAAATGGATGCATAACCTGATATGCATCATTTAAATATGTCTGCATAACGCATTATGCACCAATTTTTTCTGTACGAACTAAAATCAACCAAAACAATGGATACATAATTTGTTATAGATGCATAACTTTGTTATATAGATACATAAATTGTTATGCAGTCGAAAAAATGGTTGCATAATTCGTTATGCATCTGCATAATGTATTATGCATCTTTTTTGGAGGCTGCATAATGAATATGTAGTCATTTTCGAAAATTTTCCCTAAAACGATGATCACCTCCGATTTTCTCGTGAAAAACAAAAAATTGATATTGTTGTTTGTACTCGTTGCGTAGCTCTCTTTAAAAGATTTCCAACGATATAAAATTTGTAAAATTCCAAGGCGCGGATTTTTAGATATGTTATATCCAAGTTGCATTGTCAATTATACCCCTGACAAAATTAGGATGCATAACTAGTTATCCCTGAAAAAACAGTATGCATAACACATCATGCGGATGCATAAACCGTCATGCAGACAGGTTTTAATAATTTCGGATAATTATGGGTGTCACGGTATCCAAAATTAATTGTGGGCCTGACAATAAGAATATTTTTTTTTTTGGGTCTCCCCCTAATTTTCCCTGGTTTGTTTTGGACCTTTTGGTCGAAAATTGTTTGTTTGGGTCGAGAATCTTAAAATGTTGCTGCACAGCCTGCATGCACGGTGAAACTAGGAGTAAAATAATAGTGGGCTAATGATTGGATTTCAAGTCCAAAAAAGGGAGGAGCCCATGTGTTTCAGGCTCGTGAAAGGATTCCATTTTTTTACTTTTGATTGTGCCGACCGAGAGAAACAAGCGTTACCATCAAGAATCAGGAAGCATATCGTAAGGGATGATGCTAGGTTGACGCTGGAAATAACCGGGAGAAATCCCGTGAGAGAATCTGACGGAGAGGGGAAAACCTCTAAACATTGGGATTATAAATGGGCATAGGTGGGACCCGCGGCTGTGAGTTACGGTAGTATTCCCGGGATTTTCTCCCGGGATACAAAACATTACTGTATCGTAAGCAATTTCTGATTTCTTATAGATTCTAGAGCATCTGTAACAGTAGGTGTCGTTTTAGTTTATTTATTTAGTTTTGATGAAACAGCAATTTATTAAACTTGTTTGGGCAAAAATTGATCTTCACCGCAAACAATCTCAATTGAAGTTGATGCTCGATCTTCTCCACCTGTATAAATGGAATGGGGGTACTGCAGAAAACCCTCCGACGCTCAAGTTAGCATAGAGTTTTCCACAAGAGTTTTTTAGGGTTTGGAGGCATACCTTACTCAGGATTTTTGTTATCCTTTTATAAGCCAAAGGAAACTATGGATAAAGCTCTGTTGCTATATCTGCGTTCATGTTACTTATCTAACCTTCTCGAATCTTCCCATGGGTTTAGAGATAAGTTTGCACATGAAATATTGACCAAAAATGGAGACTGCAATTGCAACTACTAGCTAGCAGGATAGACTGGCAGCTTGGGCTGGCAACTTGAACAGATGGTCTGGTCTGGCCTGCCCACTATAATTTACACATGGTACACACATCGCCCCCTCTTAACCCTTAATATATTAAGGGGTTAAGAAATCTGAAGGTGTGATTTAGTCTTCCCCATCAGTTATGTAGTTATGATCCATGTCTCCCCCATTTGGAGTGGTTGTAGCTGATTTGGAGTATGGCGTACTTGCTGTCCATAATTGCATGCAACTGCGATATTCATTGGAATGATGAGACACGCCCTTATGCCCTCGATGCTTTTCATTACTAGAAACACCTGTACCACTAAATCTAGTGCAAAGAAGATAAATCAATCAAGGGGACTCAAATTCAAGATGGTCAACGAGATGGGTAATATGTAAGGAGTCATTGGACGTAGATCTGTACGTACGTGCCACTGCCTATATGTTTGTTTCCGCATCCGTGCATCTCTCAGTAAGAGACCTTCTATGACTTATATCAATGACCAAACATAGTAGATACGAGGAATTTATTGAAACAAAAAGATGAGGTAAGAAGATTTTGGAAGAGCTATAAGTAAGATAAATTCTTACACAATTGCTATTAGTTGATTCTTTCATGGTGATGTCCCTGGATCCACAGGTCTACCACTGTCTAACATACACTTAATTTTCGCTCGCATTAGCATTTAGCTTATGAGGTAAATTTGTGTATTATAAGGTGATTTTGTAAATGTCATCGAGATGGAGCCCAGGATGGCAGCCATGTTGATGTAGTTTTACAGTGGTAAGTGGAGTATCGTTCGCTCGGACTCGTTGAGGTTGATTTTAAGACTTACTTAAATAAAATACTGGAAACAAAGAAAAGATTTTAACAATGTTGAGAGATATTGAGACTTAGGATTCCACCGAACTCTTTTTCTATGGTTCAATTATTAATTCTTAGACAATAACGACTCAAAAACAATAACTATTGACTCTAAATCTTTGCCAAGGTAGATTTTATAAAACATTAATTGTAAATGGTAAGCATGGATTATCAAAACACCTAAGCTAACCATAACCCATCAAACTAAATCACAACTAATTAATTTAAAATCATAATTCAAATTATTTTAATGCAAAAGTCGTAAAAAGAATTAAATAAAGTTACCACAGTGATGAGAATTGGCTTCCTCCGTCATCCAGTGATGGGGTTTAGCTCCTCATATCGAAAACACGCACAAAATAATAATCCATAGCTCAAATAGGTGTTTTATTGAAGAAATTGTATAAAACAGAGATTTGTAACGATGTATTGGTGTTACAAGCGTCACTATTACAAGAGAATAAGACTATGAAAGAAAACGATAGTTGATTGACACTGCCGTTGAATTTAAGATCGTGGTCGCGAGTGCATTCTTCGTGTTCTTCAGAACGACACTTCTGAAGTGTCGTCTGCAACTCTTTTCTTCCTCTTCTCTGCTGCTGCTGCAACAACTCCTCTGCAGCGTTTCTGAAGCCTCCAATCGACCCCAAACTCTCCGTATCCCTTCCTTGGACTCCTATATCTCTTATTTATACCAACAGGTTCAATATCTTGCGAGTATCTTTTCCAAATCTTCTCCGTTTCATTCTTGCCAAGCACGGGATTTCTTTCTTTTTTTTCTCCTCCACACGTATCCCTATTTGATGCAAACTCTTCTAAAGATAGCAGTAAATATAGCAGAGTGTATATCCTTCCAATCTCACCACATTCTTTCCAAAAAAATACAAAAATATCCGGTGATAATAAACCTCCTCTGTTTCATGCGAATCCATGGATATCTTCTTCTCTTTTCGACCATAAGCCCATTACCAATCCTGTTACGATGTAACAGGTCCAAACTGCTCCGAGTCCGTGAAAAAGTTCGAGTAAACTCACCCAAAACTTAATCCGAAGTGAATCGCGCCCGGTGCTTTGTGTACTTTTCTTCCCGCCAATTTCTATTTTCAAATTATAAAGAAGATGGTTGCCCCTTATCAACTTGTGGGGTGTAAATAGCAGTTGTCCTGAGGTTGCCCCTTATCAACTGGGTTTCCCATTATCCAAACTGGGAGTCCGAATAGTAATTTTCTCCCATGAGCGCAAAAACCACTTTTCGAGCCAATTTCGCCGCAAAAGCTTATTTCTCCAAAAACACCTACAAAGACATAAAATACCAAAATAAGCGCAAAATCGAGTACTAACATTACAGAGAATTGAGACTAAAATAGACACATAAATGCGTCCATCACATGTCGCTCTCGCAACTATTTTGGTCGCCCCCTCTGATTATAGAAGTCGCAGCTGTAAGAATCTGGACTTGGAGAACAACCTTGTCAGATAAATCATGGGTGTTAGGAAACAATTTGATTCAGAAATCTAATTAGTTGTCTGTGGTAGGAATCTACAACCACATATAATAGTTATATCCACTGAACACATGTTGTTGCGAGCAAGAAAAACAGTTATATGAAGCAAGTGTAGAACGTTTTTATCTATGTCTTATTTACACAAAAAGTGAACTATTAACTTGAAGAACACATGTTAAACCACTCACACCATTAACCACATCTTTGAAGGCCAAGTTAGGCAAGTGATTTCTGAAAATTGATTCTATATTATTGAATCTAGATTGGTTACCAAACAAATGTTTGATGTTAAGGCTTATTAAAAATCATAGAACTAGGGTGTAAAGCTGACACTAGTGATCGCTATATAAGCCCCTGGGTATGATAAATAAGTACAATCTCATGGATAAAAAAGAGATACCCTGCTATCAATAGAAAACATATATAAAAACGGAACGAATTGGCAAACCAGTAAAGATATAAGGGAGGAGAAGAAAGGATAAACCAAAGTGAGCAGGTGATATCATCAGTCTCCAGCATATCGATGATCTGAGCATGATATTTTCCAACGATCCCCTTAGTCGGCGCCAAAAATGTTTGGGCAAAAATTGATCTTCACCACAAACAATCTCAATTGAAGTTGATGCTCGATCTTCTCCACCTGTATAAATGGAATGGGGGGTACCTGCAGAAAACCCTCCGACGCTCAAGTTAGCATAGAGTTTTCCACAGGATTTTTTTATGGTGGGTTTGGATGCAGAATTTTAAAGGTGGAATTTAAGGGTCCAGGGGATTTGGTGGAATTACGTTTCCCTCGGTACGTTTGGTTGCCCAAATCCATGGAATCACGTTTCCCATTGGAATTACTTTTCCATCAAATCCTCAATATGGAGTCCGACCCCTCCCCCCTAAGATTTGCTGGGAAACTTCTCAATGGATTTATGGACCCACTTTTTTCAACTCTAAATGTCATATATATATACAATTTTAAGATTCTAAGATAATGTCAAACAATATATGGACTTTAAAACAAGATAATCTCATGAATCATAGGAATTTTAACTGAGTTACCAAACACACGAGGGATTCACATAAATCCCAGAATTTGTAATCCCATGGGATTATAAATCCTTGAAATTGTGAATTCTGCAAACAAACCCACCATTAGGGTTTGGAGGCATACCTTGCTTAGGATTTTTGTTATCCTTTTATAGGCTAAAGGAAACTCTAGATAAAGCTATGTTGTTATATCTGCGCTCATGTTACTTATCTAACCTTCTCGAATCTTCCCTAGGGTTTAGAGATAAGTTCGCACATGAAATATTGACCAAAAATGGAGACTGCAATTGCAACTACTAGCTAGCAGGATAGACTGGCAGCTTGGGATGGCAACTTGAACAGATGGTATGGCCTGCCCGCTATAATTTACACAGGGTACACACAAAAGTATATAAGGAAAAGAAATTACATGGCTGGGTTCACAAAGTTTTGTTATCCATGTAGCTTTACTTTGATATTCTCAATTTTTAGAGTCAATTATAACATTATTGAACTTGTTTAAGTACCTAGCTAATTTATCTGTAAGAAAATTACAATCTTTATTAATATAGTGAAAATAAGAATAAGCAAAAAACTTTTTATCATCTAAAGCTTTCAGCAAAAAAAGGCTTTACTTTTCCAAATCGAGCAAAAATATTGTTCTTCATTCCATTAGTGACATTTAGATTACCATTGAGAAAGATTAAGCTATCTTGTCCATTGGCTCTTGCCCATCTAGTGGCTTCTCTACAAGCTCTTGCCTCGGCTTCATTAGAATTACAGCATCTGCCGATACCTCCTGCAAAATCACACGCATCATCATTACTATTTATAAGGATTATATACCATAATCAAACCTATTAGTATTATTTTGAAAAGCATCACAAACATAATGTAATTAGAGTTAACTCCATAGTCCATCATTCCCAGTTTACAGTTTGGGTGACAACATTCACATTTAGTTTTCTTTTAACTTCTTTCTCACAAGAATTTTGATTAGTAATGAAGTTAGGTAACTCATTTTGAATTAAAGTGTTTAAATGTTTAGGACATGGTTTGATTTTGTTAAACACAACTTGGCACTTATACTTCCAAACGTACCAGAGGATATAAGCATAAGTATCTCTTTGATTTCTATCTTTTAACCAGAATAAGCACCGGTTTTTGTAGTTCATATTTGCATAAGCATAAAAAACAACAGTAAAAGATAAACCTCTCCAAATTGCTTCAGAGAAAACATTTTTAGTAAAAATATGATCAACACTCTCATTGACCATGTTGTTACATAAGGGACAGTTAGTTTCTATTGGTATATACTTACCTAATATTTCTCTAACCGGTAAACAATCACTAAGGGTTTTCCAGAGAAACAATATGAATCTAGGCATTACATTAAGGTTCCAGATTGAGAACCAATCTACTTTGGTATTTCTATGATTCTTATTGCAAATGTTGTTATAAGATGATTTTACCGAAATATTTCCATCTTGTGATCCTACCCACTTAACATGATCCTTTCCATCTATACTACTATGGGACTCTAAAAGTTTTATTTTCTGAACTGTATAATCATCAAATATAAGTTCATTGAGATTATTATTCCAATTTTCCTGATTATTTATAATGTCAAATGCTCTTTGAAACTGAGAGAGAGAAGAACCAGTTTTTTGAGTAGGATGTTTACCACTTCGTAACCATCTGCCATTCTTCAAATGAATACTTTCTCCATTATTATTTCCCAACCATGATTTCCTTCATGACATCTATACCTTTGCATATACTAGTCTATATCCAAGATTTAACAGTTTTCATTTTATAGTTTAGGGGATCAGATTTTGGGTACTTATATTTAACAATTATATACCAAAGTTTATCGGGGTTTTCTATTAATCTCCAAGCAAGCCTAGTCAGGAAAGCCATATTAAATTTATGAGTTTTTTAAACCTTAGACCTCCGTTAGTTCCATTCTATAATGTAATTACCTTTATTTTGTTCATTTTTCTGCCACCAGAATTCACGTTATAGAGCATTAATCATATCCAAAGTTTTCTATAGCCGAAGAAAAACACATCATTTGATATATCATCATAGCACTAGTACGAAACTAATTAAATTAGTTCTCCCCGCTTGAGAGAAAAGATTTGCTTTCCAACCTTTGACTCTATTGTACACCTTGTCGAGCATGTTTTGGTATAGTTAAAACTCTTATCCCTATTGAAGAAAAGAGGAGTATCAAGATTGGTGTCATTTTTAGTAATCCTATTAACTCTAAGTACTTTAGCAAGTAATTTACATTATTTATTCTGAACTTTCTTACTAAAGTATATTCCTCATTTTTGATAATTTATCAGTTGCCCTGAAGACACACTAAAAACCTTAAGTACATTAAGTAAGTTTCTAGCATGAACAATAGTAGCGAAGTAAAAGGAAAGAGTCGTCGAGAAAAAATAAATGTGAAACAGAAGGACTATTAGTAACTTTAACTCCAAATATATCTCCTAAATTTTCAGCATGCCATAATAATCTTGATAAATCATCCATATAAGTGATAAAAATCATGGGGGAAAGGGGATCCCGTTGTTTTATCCCTCTAGTAGGATAGAAAGTTTCACACGATATACCATTCACATGAACTGCACGAATGCAGAAGAAATACAAGTGTATATAATATCACAAAAATCATTCGAAAACCTAAAAGTTTAAAAATTGTGATAGTAAAATTTATTTCTAATCTGTCGTTCGATAAATCCAAATTCAGCGCTATGTCATTCTTTGTTTTACTAGCTTTCATTATACGAAGGATTTCATGAGCAACTATTATGCTATCTGTAATTTATATTTTTGGGATGAAAGCAGATTGATTTTGAGAAATAATATTATCAAGTAAAGGTTTCATCATATTGGATACTATTTTAGCTACTATTTTGTATAAAGCATTACTCAAACTAATTGGTATGAAATTATTAAGGGTTTCAGGAGATATTATTCTATGGATATGGTTTATTTTTTGCTCACATGTGTTTTTTTTTTTTTTTTTGAAAACGCTTGAACCTCTTCCATTTTTTCATCACCTAGAGTTTCCGAATGATGCCGGTAGAATACTGGGGGGAAACCATCAGGACCTGGTGTCCCCCCAAGAGTTCATCATGAACGTAGCTTTTTTTATTTCATTTATGTCAGGTATAGCACATAGATTATCATTATCTTAAGATAAATCAAGGTGAACAGGAAACTCAACTAATAATTCGGTGTTATACTCCCGAAGAGCAGCCTCGAAATATTAGTCACCTTACAATAACCGAACTGATTAACAGAAGAAGTTATTACGGAATCACAAGTGTCTGAGATGAAGAAGTGTTGTAATTACTTTTTATATCTTACCTATTAGAGATAAATCTCGAGAAATTCTTATAGAAGATTAAACTTAATACGATAGATAGAAAAAGTAAGATCAGAATACGCAATTACAGAGAAAATAGTTGGATCTGGCTTCACGAATCCAAATGAAATCTTCAAGTCGTTAACTTAATAATGGTTTTGGAAAACCCTAGGTTAATGGAGAATCGACTCTAGTTTGCAACTAGGGCACACGAGAGTGTCAGGATTAGGTTTCCCAGATGCTAGAGTTCTGCCTTACATAGTCTTTCAAATCAGGGTTGCTTACAATCAAATCTAAGATAGCTTAGTAATAAAGAAATTGATATTCACCGTTATATGAACTCCTGATTTAAGATTCAAGCTAAGTCTCAAGTGAAACTAAGCAATCAATCTTCACTATTAGATGGTATTATCTTGATACACACAAATGAAATATACCTATATTAAGATATGGATGAACCGTACCTAAACGTGTATAACCGGTTGCTCAATAATAATTAACCTAAGTTAGCCATATGAGCACTTATAGTTTAGCCACATTTATCTAACACTTCTAGATCAAATATGATGATCAATCAATCATGATAGATAGTAAAATGAATCTAAATGTGCTTTAAGAGAGTTTTTCAAATGTTCACTATCTCATAGAAATATATATGAACCGTTTGAAACATATTCAGTTTGGTTTGTAATTGTACAAAGTACTTATACAAGAACCAATTCATGAACATAATGCCACGGTTTGCAAAACAAGTTCGCATACCTTATTTCATTAAAGTTCTAGGGATTTTAGTTGGCAAACGAACCTGAGTTCATGAATATGAATTTCATACTTACCGATTTTAGAACTTAACCATTGTGTTCGCAAATAGAGTACGTGAACCACACTTCTGGACTTTGTCCAAGTGTTACCGTTCGAAAACAAAGTACGAGAACCACGGTTCCGGACTTAGCCTTGTATAGTCGTTCTATACAGAGTACGCGAACCACGGTTTCGAACCTTTCACAGGCAAACCCGTTCGCAAACAAGAGTTCCGCACCTGAACTAGAAGTTCATAGTTCGCATACAAGGTATACATACTGTGTTATATCCAGGCATTGGTAGTCGTTCTAAAACTCTCATTTAATCATTGAAACATCCTTAGAAGACAACAATGGTAATCTTACACATACCACTAGCTTCAACTAATTTTCGAGTGATTAATCGATCAATACGAAACTTCCCAAGTTAACATTAAATGATTGTCTCACACAAATCATGTAAGATGTTCAAGGTAATTTTCACATGATCATCTTGACTTAATATTTAGTTTTTAACAAATAAATTGTTGATAACTAAACTCGTCAAGTGGATGATGAAGTTTAGTTAAAAAGCTTCCAGCACGTATTTCGATAAATATATAAACGAGATAAACTCAGCTCAGAATTTCAAATATGTATAATGTAAAAGTCTATATAGCTATTCGACTTAGTCTCTTTAAAAGTATAATAGAATAGACTTCTGAGTGATAGATAAGTTTTAGTCTCCACATACTTTTTGTTGATGAAGTTCCTCAAAGATCTTCAGTAGATCTTCTTCTTCAATTGGTGAATGTCGTGAAGTCTAATGCTCAACTATACACTTTTATCCTAATCCGAGACATAGCTATAAGTAGACTAGAAATCAAGTATATAGTTTTGATCAACTAAACTTGACAAACAAGCTTGAGATAGCAACGCTTGCGATTTCAACCGAGCAGTGCTCTAACACATTAAAATCAATCTCATTTATCCTTTCATCACCATTTCAAATTCTCATATAGAGAAACTTCCCATGAACTTTGTTTTGGTTTGAGAAAATAGCAGTAGCAAAATCACTTGTCTGAGTAAATCTTATAATGAACACTTGAGGGTCTGCCATTTTTCTGATAATAAGACGACCCTATGGAGACCAATCTTTGTTCAAATCAAAAGCCATTTGTTAGAGCACTGCTCGGTTGAATCCTCCAAGTGTTGGTATGTCAAGGTTGGTTGTCATACTTTAGTATCAAAAATCATAAGTCGCTTGATTAGATTACTATAGTCAACTTCGTTAGGTTAGACTAGAAAATATAGAAATGTTGAGACATACAAGTATTACTCTGAAGACTTGAAGATTCCGAATACGTATCGACAACGACGATAATATCATACTTCCACTTGAGGTTAGTAATACATGACTTAACTTGTTTTCATTTCTATATCGTTAGCTTTCAAGTCGTTTCTGATTAAAAACATAACATGCGAAGTTATACATGTGAAATTATAGTATAATAGACTTGATCATCATATTGTGATCAAAGTATCAAGGAACAATATATCAATAAGTGATAAGTGATAAGTACTTTATATTGGTATATTGATTTACGAAGTATAATTCAAATCTTTTGGACTTCGAAATTGCGACATCAACTTAATTTTTATAACTCGTTACTAGATTTTTTAGTGAACATAGGTTTGATTCAATACATAGAAAAATATGTTTAATTACATAAGTTTAAGGAAGTAGACGTATGAACTTGTTTCATAGTCAAAAGGAAAGCAAAAGGATTATGGTCTCGGTTTTCATTGAAGATCTTAGTATGGACCGATCCTAACCTATGTAGGGAATCAAGGTAGAACCGATCCTAGCTTATGTTGGGAGTCAAGGTAGAACCGATCCCTACCTATATTGGGAGTCAAGGAATAACCAATCCTAACTTGCTTTAGGTATCATGGTAGAACCTGTCCAATAGGCAAAACGGATTTCTATAGTCACGTGCACTTTTGGATTTGTGTGATTTTGAAATTGGGTATGGAAAGTAGGAAAGTTCAAGATGTCGACATGGTGAGTAATTTGAACATGTTCTGGAATCTTGAAAAGTACATGAAAGAATTAGAAGTGGAGTAATTTCGAACCCTAGGGTGTTGTTTGGGTTTCTTAGAAACCGAGAGAGGAATAAGAAGAAAAGAATGACCCATATCTCTTTGGTTTTATCGTCTAATTCATCTTTCATATTCGGATATGAATCCGGACCCAAATAAGACTGAACCATGAGCATCGATTCTTGGTTATGGGCAACCTATTATCGAGCCTTTGACAAATGCCAAATTGTTCAAGTCTTGACGAACTGGATTTTTCAGGTATTTACATGAATTTTTCAGTCAATAACACTTCATTTGTTTTGGTCAAATCAAAACAAACTTTAGTGGGTTCACAATTGATATCTGAGACATTATAATCTTCAAGAAATAATTCTTCAGAAGAGTTATAAAGATCATCTTCTTCATAAGTATCAATTTCTTTAGAGGTATAATTCATCAAGTACTCATCAATGAGTTGATTTCTTTTAGAATTTTTAGTTTCTTTCGAGTTGCCTAGCTCTTTGAGAAACTCATCAACCTCATTCTGAACCTTACTACAATTATCCAGGATCTTGAGCGTTTTAGATAAAGACCCATCTTCCTTTTGTTCATATCTCTTAATCTCATTAATTAGTTAAATCAGAGAGTTGTTCTTCTATTTCAGCAAATTCTGAGATTTTTCTGTTAATTTTGCTAGAAGAGTCTTCTGTGAGACTGAGATATAGACGACATTCGTCGAATGTCCAAATTTCTTTCAAACGAAGAGACTCAACAATTTCAATATTTGTATTCATTTCAAACAACTTTGAATCATCTAATCTTGATAGTATGTTAATTGAATCGGCCATAGATTCAAATCTTATAGGTTGGATCACACCAAACACAGATTGTTAGATATTTTCGTGTTTGCCTACTCTGATACCAATTGAAAAGACGAGGGTACCCAAATACACCACAATCTTTTATTTATCAACCTATAAGTCCTCTACCGAAAGTGATCATCTATGGACAGAGTCGAGATAATACAACAATTCGGTTCACACTTTGTGTCATCGTCTATGGATACGAGATCGAGACAATACTACAACAAGATATCTTGTGTGATTGACTATGGATACAAGATCGAGAGAATACAACAACGAAGTATGTTACTTGATAATAGGTTCGGACTTAACCAAACTCTATAGGATCACTATCAGGTAATGCGGGGTTAACGTATATGTGTATTTTACTTTATTATAATAAACAATTATAATGCGGAAATCAAAGTAAAAGACACAGCAAAAAAATAGGATTCACGTGCATTGCTTATATTGGTTGTAGGCGCAGGCATACCGAGGAAACTAGGTAACTAGGAGTAGTTTATGGGGTCTAAACTATACGAAGTTGGTAATGTCTTTGTATAGCGGATTAATTCTGAGAGTATCCAAAACTGGACTAGGTCCCTGGTTTTTTTAGCATTTATGGTTTCCTCCTTAACAAAATCTTGTTGTGTCATTTACTTTACTTCCACATTATAATCTTTTAGTTATAATAAAGCAAATTACAATGTATGTTAATCCAAAGCACTTGATATTGACCCTATAGTATATTGGTCTTGTACCGTAACTATTACCAAGTGATTACCTTGTTGTTGTATTGTCTCGACTTTGTCCATAGGCGATCACGAAAGGTATCAGACTTATATGTTGATATCGGAAAAAATTGTGGCATACTTGGTACCCTCGTGATTTCACCATTTCATCCACCTTGAGTCCTCTAGTATCATACACTTTCTTGATTTCTATGAAAGGTTTAACGATTATTCTATAGAATTTACCGTTTTCAATCATCACAGTAACCAAACAAAAATATCCAATGTTCAAAGGGGACCGATAAGTTTACCTGATCATTCAAAATGTTAGTGAGATGAGCAATGTATTCCTTAGTAGGAACTTCTGACATTGTAACTTTGAGGTTGTAAGCTATGAGATTTCTAAAGTTGAGAGAATAAGAGAATATCAAATATTTTTTGAGGAGATATTTTGTAAAAGGATCGTAAGTTTGTCACCTAATTAGGGTCTGGGGTCGTGGAACATGCAGTCGATGCAAAAGGGTCGTAGACTAACTTTGACCGTTACATAACTGTTAGCTGACTATTTAAATTTGTCAAACAACCTAACTATTAGTAGAGTGATGTTGATAGTTAAAATGTCGTCCACGTCTACAACTGTTTATCCCTCTTCCGTCTTTCTGAACTCAGATCGGGTGATTAGTGATTCAAAAAAATAGCATTAGAAATTTCAACCCCTCCCATCATTATCTCGATCAAATTGATCAATTTAATTCATGATAACTAATAAGGGTAAATTAAATGGAAAATGCCTGTTACAATCAACGCAGGGAAACCGATAACTCCCTAGATAAAAAAAAAAAAACTAATTGGAAGAAATTACAGATGACAATCTCCAACACTAACAATCTTCGATTAAGTACAAAAGAAATTTAAGAAATAAATTGAAATACGCAAAATATGAGAAGAAAGTGACATTAGACCATCCATTTTTCGTAACCCAATCATCACAAGCTCTGAAATATTTTATAGATTCAATTGTAACTGGACTCTACCATCACTTTTCTTTCATCAAGTAACAAAACTACACTAATCTTTTATCAGATAAAGATGAATATGTTAGTTTTTAGATAGCAGTGGTGTTGGTGGCGAAAACGAAGGAGATGAAAGAAAAAGGAAAGGGCGAAAATTCTTAACCCGCATAAACTTCATTTCTTGTTTTGACGGGGTGAGAAATAGTTAGGACACATGATGTCATCTTTTTTATAAGGGTAGTTTGGGGAAATATTTAGATGGTCAAAGTTAGTCTACGACCCTTTTGCATCACCTGCATGTTCCACGACCCAGACCTTAATTAGGCCCCAAACATACAAGCATTTTACAAAATAATTCTTTTTTTAGAGAGAAATATTTAGTTTTGTGTTTGATGTGTATGCAAATGAGTTTGTTGAAAGATTTATTATTGTTCCAATTGCATTTAAATAGTGAAAAGAGCCTTTCGTTCGTATTTTCCACTTGTAGCTCATGGAAGAAGAAATTTGGCTGATTTTATTTGAAGAGGTATAAAAATCTTGGAGATCATATAATCTCTTCGACTGCATGTAAAAGGTAAATAGTAACATCTTGTAAGAACTACCAATTGTAAATATCTTTTGATATCGCCAAAGTTTTGATATATATTGTTTCTAATTTCAGACATGGTGACGATAGTAGATTCTATACTACAGTAAAACCTCTATATAAGAATATCCTAGGGACTGCAAAAAAATATTCTTATATTGAGGTTATTCTTATATGGAGGTCTACCTTGAAAACATCAATTTTTTTTTGTTATATATGTACCTAGGAAAAGTACATACAAATGCATAGGAAACTGCTTCAAAAAAAATGCATAGGAAACATCATAACGAACATGGATATCAAAACGTCTTACGGGAATGTCTTAACTAGACTTTCGGATAGATCTTCATGTCACTTTTTTTCTAAACAAATTTCTAATAATCTATTAGAATTAGATAAAAACTCATAAAAATAGTAAGAAAATTATATTCTCTCCTTCCCGTTTGATTTTTATTTATTTTTCTCATGTTTTGTGCTTCATGTGTAAAGCTAGTTTTGCAAAAACAGGTTATAGAAATCAAATGTTTTCGTTTTTCCTAAATTAATCTATGTCAAAAACCATCATGATTATCATTCTATGACTAACAAGTTCTTTTTTTTTTGTTTGTTTTTTTAAAATGTTTTGATACTTTAGATATTCTTTTGTTTTCATGAACATCACTCTTTGCATGCACGATCACAACAACCAAAACATGCAAAGCTGCTAATGGGGGTGCCAATTTGCTTGGGCGGTGTACCAACTCATAGGCAATGGCTACTTTGTCGTATATGTATTTTGGTACACCCCAAGCAATTCGGTACCCCCTATTAGCAATCTTGAAAACATGATGTTCAAAACTTGATTTAACATCATTAACTGTATTTTTTTAAGAGAATCCACTAGACTCAATCTTAATAAAGTATATCAAAAAGTTATATCTCTCTTTCTCAATTTAATTTTTACTCAAGCAAATAGAAATCTGCGAGTCTAATTGAATACAAGAGAAATAACTTGGATGGTACCAAAGACCAATATCCAAGTGTCAATCAATGTAAATCAACAACTAAAGGTTGGATATTCTAATTGATTGAACTTAATGCACAACCTGTGATATTTCAATTATATAACAAAATATAATGCGGAATAGAAATAACACAGACATCAGAATTTTGTTAACGAGGAAACCGCAAATGCAGAAAAAACCCCGGGACCTAGTCCAGATTGAACACACACTGTATTAAGCCACTACAGACACTAACCTACTACAAACTAACTTCGGTCTGGACTGTGGTTGAACTCCAATCAATCTCACACTGATCCAAGGTACAGTTGCGCTCCTTACGTCTCTGATCCCAACAGGATACTACGCACTTGATTCCCTTAGCTGATCTAACCCACAACTAAGAGTTGTTACGACCCAAAGTCGAAGACTTTAATAAACAAATCTGTATCACACAGAAAAGTCTACGGTAATAGATAAATCTATCTCCCACAGAAATACCTACGAGTTCTGTTCCGTCTTTTGATAAATCAAGGTGAACAGGAACCAATTAATAACCCGAACTTATATTCCCGAAGAACATCCTAGTATTATCAATCACCTCACAATAATCTTAATCGACGCGGCAAAAGAAGATATTATGGAATCACAAACGATGAGACGAAGATGTTTGTGACTACTTTTATATCTTGCTTATCAGAGATATCAATCTCAAGCCAATCATTACGATTGTACTCAATACGATGGAAACAACAAGATCAGATCACATAACTACAAGAAAGTAGTATCGGTCTGGCTTCACAATCCCAATGAAGTCTTTAAGTCGTTAACCTACAAGGTCTCGGTAGAAACCTAAGGTTAAAGGAGAATCGACTCTAGCTTATACAACTAGTATCACACAGGAGGTGTGGGGATTAGGTTTCCCAGTTGCTAGAGTTCTCCCTTATATAGTCTTTCAAATCAGGGTTTGCAACCAATGTTAGCTTAGTAATAAAGCATTCAATATTCACCGTGAGATGAAAACCTGATTAGATTCAAGCTAATATCTTTCAACCGTTGGATCGAAAACTTAGCTTGTTACACACAAATGAAATGCACATTTCTAGGCTTGTGTAACCGTACCCAAACATGTACATTTGTTGGTTCAACAATAGTCAACCAAATGGTTAGCCATATGAGCACTTTCATATCAACCATATTCTTCTTCACCATAACTAGTTCAAACGACTCAAATGAACTAGTTAGAGAGTTTTTCAATTGCTTAGATCTTATAGAAGTATACAAGACACAATCGAAATAAAAACGGTTTGATTCACTCGAATCGATTCATGAACTTTATAGCCACGTTTTGCAAATTGTATTCCTTAGTTCAATATAAGTATAAGTTCACAAATAATCATCTTTAGATATAACCAACTCAAGTACGCGGACTGAGTTCGCGGACTTAAGTTCCCGGAGGAAGTTTACAAACTCCAGCAGGTTTTCTCGGGATGAGAACCTACGGCAGTTCGCGGACTGTTGTTCCGGTTTTCCTGATCACAAAGTAAGCATACTTCGGTTCAAGGAATAAGGACTTATACATATATGTGTTTCTACACAATGCCTATATCCAACATTGGTTATATAATCTAAACTCTCATTTCAATCATTGAAACATTCTTAGAGGACGTTATATAGTTGTTATTCACAAACTATTTTTCGTCAAAGCCATTTTCAAAGTGATTGAAACATAACATGACTTTCGTCACTAGGTAAAGATGAACTTGGCCAAAGCGAAAGCTTACCAATACATATTTCGAGAAATAGATAGGCGAGATAAACTCGGCTCGAAATAGCAAATGTGTATAATCAAAGTCTATATAGAAAAACGACTTTTGTCTCAAGATAGGAGATAGAGTAGATAGACTTTTGAGTGATATATAAGTTCAAGTCTCCACATACCTTTTAGTCGATGAAGTTCCACCAGTTCCCTGAGTAGTTATTCGTCTTGTATGATGATTGCCATGGAGTTCTTGAACTCAACTACACTTTCTATCCTAGTCCGAGACTTAGCTATAGTAGACTAGAAATCAAGACTTATAGTTTTGATCACTAACATTGACAAACATGCTTGAGATAACAACGCATGCAAGTTCGACCGAGCAGTGCTCTAACAATCTCCCCCTTTGTCAATTTTAGTGACAAAACTATCAATACATATGGAATACAAAAATAAATAAATAAACTTTTGTTGCTCTTATTCCGCATGCCTCTTCAACATTACTTGAAATCTTCTTCACTTCCAAGTACTCCAATGATCCCAAAGGTTGTAAGTTTAGCATTATCGTTGTTGAAAATCCGTAGATATAACAATGAGAAAACAAGAATTCTCAATCATTGTTATACAGTGTCATAGTATTATTACACATCATCAAAGTTCAATTGTATCACAACTTTGACAACAATACTATGGTGATATGTATCACCCCCCCTTAGTCAATACTCCATCTCTCATGGAAACCACTCCCCCTTTACATAATGATCCGAAAACCATATGTATTTGTAGTGTGAACTACATATTAATTCTCCCCCTTTTTGTCAATAAAATTGGCAAAGGTACGAAAACGGGATCCTAATGCAATTTCCAAAGAGACATTTCATGACCAAAAGTAAGCACATATCAACTTATTTAGATGCAATCATATAGCCGAAGCTAGCTAAATGCTTTCATCAAGGAGTTTATAAAGATACAAGATAACCCCTATAATATTCCACAGCCGCACTCCCCACAAAGATTTGGCAATTAAGCACAAGTTCAATTAAGAACTCTCCCCCATAAAATGTCATCCCCGAAGGAACAACAAAGGCAACCTTACTTTCACAAAAAAAGAAGGATTTCTTTGGACAAACAAATCACATGAAAACATGAACACAGATAATCTGAACTTGCATGATCAATTTGGAAAAAATTATGAAAACTTGATGTATCTCCGATAACTAAACTTGTTCTTTGGAAATGTCTTCAAAATTCCCTTACCAATAATGCCAGGATGTACGACATTATCAAAGACATTTGTCATACTTATTATTTTGGTTGTGGAGAATCTGAAACTATTGATTTTTGGATAGTCTGGTCCTTACCACCTCATCTTGTGCAACTTAATTTCAACAACTTTGTAAGATTTTTTGATGTTTGTAAAACCTGGTTGCAGAAACCTATAAACTTTATGCATATAGAAATATGAGCTTATGGTGGGGGAGAAATCCCACAATGAGCTCGTCTAATTGTTACATATTTCAAACATTATTTTATTTATAGTTTTAATTATTTTTAATAGTTATGTATTTGAACTCTAGACATCAATCGTCTACCCTGAAACACACACCCTCAGTAGAAAATAATTTGCCGTCTAGAGTGGAAATTGAAAGATTCTTTCTGAAATTCACCTTCAACTGAACCAAAACCCAAGAAAGTTTTAGACTTGGGAGGAGGAGTACTCCTCCCATAGTGGGATGGTGGATACACCACTCTCATTATTAAAAGGAGTGACTCCAAGAGATCTTTCAAATAACACCCTAGACGGCGAGTAAATTTTTGATGGAGGAGTTTTATGATGGGGGCATGGGGACAAATCATGTCTTGACATTTGTTTTTCCAATTAATTGTTTCAACAAATTCTGTTACCAAAAATATAAAGGATAAAATATCACCAATTAAGATAACCAGTATTTTCACCAAAAGTACACTTCTTTTATATATGGTTCCACCTATTTGCCACCCTCATTAGAATTTTTAAAGTAATTGTAATTTTAATTTTACTTTTTCCTATTTGCCACCTACAAAATTCAAATTAATTTTGACTACAACTATGTCATTCTAAATTGTCTTCATCTCCATTAATCCATGTTTTGCTCAAAAACCCAACAATAAAAACAATGATCATATTACCAATCGTGTATCTTTGAAATATATATACTTGATGATATTCTGCCTAGTAAAAGTGCGTAGGAACAAAGAACCAGTAGTTAGTTTCACAATTCACAAGTATCTCCACAACAGAGATCAATACGCCTGGTCTTCTATATTGAGTCGAAAGATTTATTTAACGAGATTAGTTGCGTTACATAGTAAGTTTCGATTCTGGCGAACCAAAATTCTTCTTAGCATAGTTTTGATTCCTACGAGCCAAATTTCTCTTTAACCCTAGTAGTAACCATGACTCCTAATTTTTAAAGCTTCTTCCACAAAAAAGAAAAAACCTATTCCTCGCTTGGACCCAATTTTTAATTCAGCTCATGCCCAAGATCTGAAATCATCACAGGATCATTTGGATCATAGACATTAGTAAGAAACCAAGCGAATTTTATCGCTCTTGTATAACACCTATCTCCCAATCTAAAGAAAACGTTGATCGGTGTAATATAACTTCCAAATGATATTCACTTATCTCACAATTTACAGATATAAAAAGAAAAGCCCGTGTTTTATCGGTTAAAATTTAGCAACTTAGGGTTTCTTAAAATTATTAGGGTGATTTTATCGTTGGGTGTAAACAAAAAGTCAAGAAGTAACATTTAGGATATAATCAAAAACATATAGTAGGTGGCAAATAGGATAAATGAGGGTGACAATTAATGAGAGTGGCAAACAGGAAAAGTGTGGGTGGAAAATACGTGGAACCTTATATATTTGGAAACAAAATTTGATGGAATCAATTTATAGCAAAGACACGTGTCAAGACATGATTTGTCCCCCATACCCCCATCAGAAAATGCCCCCATCAAATATTTTTCCCCTAGACAACAAATTGTTTTCTACCGAGGGTGTGTTTTTAGGGTAGGCGATTGATGTCTAGAGTTTAAATACACCTTTAATCGAAACAAAACCCTAGTAGGATGGTGGATACACCATTCTCACGGTTAAAATGAGTGACCCCATCCCATTTTGCTCTAAATTTTTATGGATCTATAAAGATCCACAACCAGAGGAGTATCACAAATGCAAGGAGCATTAGATATTCTTGTAGATGAGATATATTGTCATAAACTTAGAAGATAGATCCAGTCGACGCACAAAAAGTCTGAATACTCAATCGTTGAAACGTAGGGAAGGGGTTCGGTGGTGTCTCTTGTCTACACCAAATTTTAAATTTTGATATACATATATATTTGCAAATAATAATAGCAAAAATTAACATTTTGATAATGATGGGTTCAAAAATGTAACTAATCACTTAAATCTTCTTAATTTTTTTCTACGCGACAAACTTTCTCTAAGGAAAATTAAAGAAAACAAAAGAAAATGGACTTGAAGACAATATCATAGGAATTCAAGTGTCGCAATGATCATTGTTGGGGTTGAAACAAGAAATATTCAAGCTATTCTGGCATGCGATATTGTTATTACCATCTATTGGTATCAATGTTCACAATTCCTTTGTTGAGATTGATGTATTTAGAATGAGATTTATGATGCTATCGCGAAAACGGTAAACATGTATATCATGTGAACTTTGGTCTAAGATTTTTTTATGAATGTTGAAGAAAAATTTGTTTGACCCATAGCATATAAGCCCCAGCTCCATCCGCGCTCAATCTTACACGTAAAGGGTTCCTGAAAGATCCACTGAAATAATTTTTTATTTTACTTTCAACCCGATATATCATCTGGAAGACTATCTGAGACGAATATTGGAAAATAAAAGATGAGTGTTAGCTTCTGGACAACCGATTGTCATATCTAGTCGTCAAACGACCTGACGTAACTCGTAGAGAGTCATCCTCACTTTGTAAGGGCTTCTTTTGAATCATCTTGAGCCGTAGATTTTGATTTTTCATATAGCTTTTTTATTCCCTCCGTTTTAAGAGGATGGGTATGTTTCATGTACAAATTACACACGAAATAAGCCCTTTTTTTTTTTTTTGGAAACGAAGGGAGTAGTTGCTATTCGAGTTGCCCCATTATGAATATCTGACTACTACATATAACAATCACGAGTCAAAACTTCCTAAAGAACCTGGACGCCAAACTTTCGCAAAGTTTGAATCCATAAAATACTTTCACATCCACGAGTTAACTCATCCTGTATCGTTGACTCGTTATCATCGCATCTGGCTCCTGCCCCCTTTAAAGAAGATGCTAAATAGAGGCTCCTCATTTCTATAATATCCTTCTCTCACATCTCCTCTAGAAATGAACTCCACCTTCTGAAAACCCTAAAAAAAAAACCCTCTCCACATCTCTCTCTATATTCAGAGGTAGAGACTGAAGAAACAGTCAAGAAGAACATAAGAAGAAGAATCCATTAGATTTCTTCAATCTGTGAGTTCTTCATGGCTTCTCGTAAGGTTTTATCATCTCTTTTGAGATCTTCAGCAAGAAGATCTGGATCTAAATCTTCATTTATCAGATCACCATCACCATCTCCTTCACCTATTACTCGTGCTTCACCAAAGGGTTATTTATTGAATCGAGTTTTAGATTATGCAACTACTGCTGCTGCTGCTACAGCACCATCTACACCACCATCGACAACGACGAAAACTGGATCTAAAGGTAAAATCACTGATGAGTTTACAGGAGCTGGTGCGATCGGAAGTGTGTGCCAAGTTATTGGTGCTGTTGTTGATGTTAGATTTGAAGAAGGTTTACCTCCGATCTTGACTGCTCTTGAGGTTTTGGATAATTCGATCCGATTGGTTTTGGAAGTTGCTCAGCATTTGGGAGAGAACATGGTTAGGACTATTGCTATGGATGGTACTGAAGGTCTTGTTAGAGGTCAACGGGTTCTCAACACTGGTTCACCTATCACTGTAAGACAACTTCCTCTATGTTTATTGTTATGTTTTTTTTTTTTCATTTAGTCTCATTTGAATCTGATTTATCTCAATCTGTTTCACTCATCAGAATCGAATTTACTTTAAAAAATCTGCGATTTTTCTTATTGAGTTTTATGATTTTTATTTGGATACTATCTGATTTATTTGAAAATGATGTTTAGATGGGATTTGAGGATCATGTTTTTTGTATTCATAGGTTGAGTTCTTTCAAATTAGGTTAGAGAAATGCTATTTTCCATTTTTTTACTAAGGGGCATTTAATGGCTCAGATCCAAACTTAGTGGGGGTATGGTGACTCCCTCTGGGTGGAGAAAATTTCTTTAGGATCCATGATGTACTGGATTTTTTAATGATACATTTAAATGTTACATTGGTCTCTTGTGAGTTTATGCAGTTATAAACTGGATTTCTATGATGCGCTAAAATGTTACATTGTTTTCTTGTGAGTTTATGAGGCTATGTACTGGATTTTGATGATACGGGAAAATGTTACATTTTGGTTTCTTTTGAGTTGATGAAGGCTGGTGTTTTTTTTTCTGAATTGCGGAAACAAATGGATGTGTTTAGGGGCAGTTCGCTTGGTTGTCTTATATTTATTTTTAATGCAAGTGTATAATTTACTTGATAACTGTATCGTTTATTAGGTTTTAACTTTTTGCTTCTATTTTTATTTCTATGGCTGAACAGGTGCCTGTTGGTAGGGCTACTCTTGGTAGAATCATGAACGTTATTGGAGAAGCTATTGACGAGAAGGGCGATATCAGTAAGACTCTTAACAGACCTTTGATGTAGAACCTTTCAATTTACATTCAGAGGTGTTTATACTATTGTAAAAGAAGACCGTTGTACTTGTGAGGCAGTTCTAAGATTGTTTTAAGATTTTCCTGGGTAGGTCATCTTAGTTATTCATTCCTCAGTCGTTTAGACCCTTTGATGAGTGCTCTTTATGTTGACAAGATACATGCATCAAATTCTGCTCTTGGGAATTTTTAAAAATAAGTCCTGAAATCATCTCCAAGAGTGCCTCAGTGTCTTTAGGTGACAGTGATGATTCATTAGCTTGATAAACTAATTAAATTAGGGCAATTCTTCATTTGCCACTGATTTCCCCGCTTCCATGGAATGTGAGAACAGCATTTAGCGTAATTTATCTTGTTGGTGTGTGTTAGAAAGTTTTCTTCTCAATGTTTTAACATCAATCTTGTCTGCTCTAACAGAAACGGATCACTTCCTGCCCATCCATCGTGAAGCTCCTGCCTTTGTTGAGCAAGCTACTGATCAACAGATTCTTGTGACTGGTATTAAGGTATGCTGAATATTTTCATTTAGCCAATCCTGTGTTTAATTTCTCACAATTTTCCTCTTAGTATTATGCTCCTTGTCTTGTTGCTTACATTTTCTTTTTTGGATCTATTTATATAAGTACCGATTCTTGACATATCTTTGCTCTGCCTTGTTATATTCAGGTTGTGGATCTGCTTGCACCCTACCAGAAAGGAGGAAAGATTGGGTTATTTGGTGGTGCTGGTGTTGGAAAGACTGTGCTCATTATGGAGCTTATTAACAACGTTGCAAAAGCTCATGGTTTGTTTATACAGATATACAGCTTAGAAACTCTTTATTAATTGCCTGTGTCTTTTGTATAATGTTATTTGCTTTTTGTGCTCTCAGGTGGTTTCTCTGTTTTTGCTGGTGTCGGTGAACGTACTCGAGAGGGTAACGATCTTTACAGAGAAATGATTGAGAGTGGTGTCATCAAGCTAGGAGACAAGCAGGTTTATTTTTATTACTCCATAAGCTGTAATCTTGTTCTTATGTTAATTTATGTTCTTGTAGTTGTCATGTTTCTGAACCACGTTCTTCTGTTTTCTAGGCTGAAAGCAAGTGTGCTCTTGTATACGGTCAAATGAACGAGCCCCCTGGTGCTCGTGCTCGTGTTGGTCTTACCGGTTTGACTGTGGCTGAGCACTTCAGAGATGCTGAGGGTCAGGATGTGCTTCTCTTTATTGATAACATTTTCCGTTTCACTCAGGTAGGTGTTGGCGGCACTTGTTTGGACTGTCTTGATTTTGTTCTTTCCAAATCGCTCATCTAAACTTCCTCCTGTGCAGGCTAACTCTGAGGTGTCTGCTTTGCTTGGTCGTATCCCATCTGCTGTTGGTTATCAACCAACTTTGGCTACCGATCTTGGAGGTCTTCAAGAGCGTATCACTACCACTAAAAAGGGTTCCATCACATCTGTCCAAGCTATTTATGTCCCTGCTGATGATTTGACTGATCCAGCTCCTGCAACCACCTTTGCCCATCTTGACGCCACAACAGTGCTCTCTAGACAGGTATTTATATTTTCTGTTTAATTAGGGTTTGTGGAATGATGGAGATTTAAGGTTTCATACACATGAGTTTTTTGTTTTATACATTTTCTAACAACATTTTCCACGTATTTATCATGATTAGATTTCTGAGCTTGGTATCTACCCAGCCGTCGATCCCCTTGATTCTACATCTCGTATGCTCTCACCTCATATCTTAGGAGAGGCTCACTACAACACCGCTCGTGGTGTACAGAAGGTTCTTCAGAACTACAAGAATCTACAAGATATTATTGCCATTTTGGGTATGGATGAGCTCAGTGAAGATGACAAGTTGACAGTTGCTCGTGCCCGTAAAATCCAGAAGTTCCTAAGTCAGCCTTTCCATGTTGCCGAAGTCTTCACTGGTGCACCAGGGAAGTATGTGGAATTGAAAGAGAGCATCACCAGTTTCCAGGTAAAATAAATTGTCTGGCTAGTAGTAACATTTCATTTTGCATATATATACACTATCTGATGCTTGCTTATTCCGCATATGCATGGGGAGAACCCCTTCTGGGTTCTACATTAAGTAGGTTCTTATCTGCTTATGTATTATGATAGGTACTTAAAATCTGTCTCTCTTTTTTTACCAACAGGGTGTATTGGATGGGAAATACGATGATCTATCAGAGCATTCGTTTTACATGGTTGGAGGAATTGAGGAGGTGATGGCCAAGGCCGAGAAAATTGCAAAGGAGAATGCTTAATCAGAATTAGGAACTCAATAGTATCTTCTTTCAACCAATCAATCTCATGACTTGCAAAGATCAATAATTTGAGTTGTTGCTTGCAATTTTTAGAAGTTGCAGTTTTTCAAGAGATCAACTTTGTCTCTGCCTACTCCAATCTTATTTTTCTCCCTTAATTTTATTTTTGTTTGCTGGGCTTCAGTGATTGAATCATTTTGGGCAGTGAGCTAGCGGTTGCTAGCTGTTCGATTGAGCAGATATTTCATTTTTTGTTTTTTGGTCAATATTACAGCTGTTAATAGCTGTTAAAAAGATTAGAAACTTTTAATAATACCCCACACTTGTTGCACATTTACTAATTACTCCTAGCAATGGCTCAGCAATTCCATCAACAGATTTTACTGCTCTTGATCACATCTGGAAATTTCTTTAATCAGTCCAGGTCTTTCTCCTCGGCATTTATGGATTTGAGCTTCTTGTTGTTTTCTCTACATGCACCGAATGGAGGATTTTGTCGAATATGTTCAAATATTTATGATTATTCTCTTTAGTTTTAGGAAAAAGGGCTAATAATAAAATATTAGGATACATGGGGATCGTTTTAGTTTTTCTTGGATACCCCTTACCTTCATTAAGAAAATACCCATGGCTGTGGACCTTCATTAAGAAAATAACCCATTTGGCTGTGGTTGAATGCATACTTCCAAATATCGGGTGAGCGTGAGCCATCAGGCTAGTGAACTGACGGAATACTCTCACATGCGACTCGTAGATGCTAAAAAACCTCTTGATGCTAAAAAACCTCTTGGAAAAAATCCAAGGCTAACCCTACGGTCTTCTAATCTAGCAAATTAGATTGGCCATCTACGCATAATCTCTAGCCTAGGGCAACCTCCTAAGTCTCTAAGAACTGGATGGTATTGCTAATCTCAATTATATAGCCTAGTGAAAAATAGATTGCTACAAATGCACGAGTCACGTCATCTTGGACCACTTCATCAATAGTTTGATCTCTTGTCCGACTACTCTGTTTGGTTAAATTTTCGTTTAAATTTAACTAACTTGTTATCGAAACAACCGATCAATCATTTTTGTGAGCGATGAACCATTCAACGTTGGGACCAACTATATTTGGATGATTTTTGAATGGTTCAGCGCTTTAAATTTCAGCCATCAGATCAAATTTTATGATTTTTGTGATCCGTGTGATTTTTATGAGCGCTGAACCATTCAGCGTTGGGACCACTTTTTGAGCGCTGAATCATTCAGGGTTTCAATCTCGCTGCTAGTTGAACTGTGAGCACTTGCTAGGAGAGAGAAGTAGACAGAAGTAGTGTTAACTTTTTTCCCACATTTTTTTTTTGATTTGCAACACTTTTTGGCCAAAACATGAGTTTATATGAAATCATGGTGACCATGTCTAATGGCGACTCTCCCTAACTTAAGTGTCTTACGGATAAAAAGACATACAACTTTGCTACACACCGAAGAGGAGGACCGAGAATTGCATTTCGGGGAAATCCGACGGTCCTGGAATGGCTATGAGCATTGGGATAGGGAGTGGGGCCGAAATGAGCCCCACCCTCCCTCTCACACGGTGCTCAGCTCAGTACTCCTCTTCGGGGTATCTATCATTTTCGAAAGACATAACCCAACCACATCAATTATCCTTTTAAATCAGACCTATTTTTCACTCTGTACAAAAGCTATTTTACTTGAAATTTTCCCAAAATGAGATCATATGTCGCTTTCATATTAGTCCACTCTGATTATATCGTCTGGCTGTTACTTATTCTTTGAAATGAATTTTTTAGAAACTCTTGTCCATTGGACTGCTCGCCGATATCTGTTAAAATTCCAAGAATGTGCTCCGTTACATGACTCAACTTCAAAGAGTAAGCAAGATTTTAGACTTTGAATCGTAATATACTTGCATAGCATTTGCTTAAACTGAACAATTTTTTTCCACAGTAACAATTTCTTAATTATAGTCAAAGACAGCTTTACAGATACAGGATCAAACTTAGGAGTTTAAAATGACAATTAAGGATAAGTAGGACGACTACTTAGGATGATAACCAATAAATTTGAATATTGAAATAGTATCAAGTAGATGATAATTGAGACCTTCCAAGAGGTAAATAGCTTCATTCTCATGTAAATTTTCATCTTTGACTGTATAAAAAAAAAATCAAAATAATTTTAAATTGACCACACGCAACGCATTACCGAAAAACAGACATTCAAAAAAGAAAAAAGTCAACCATTTTGTATCAAAACCAATCTACCTTGCCAAAGACTCCGGCAATCAAACACAGCTATTTATTGTCATTCCCAAAGAGCGGTAATCAGGAGAGATTAGCAAACACAATCAACTCGTCTTCTATAAATAGGTAGTATAATTATCAAACAAGTGAAAATCATCAACCAGGTAGTATATCTCCAGGACTCGGAGTAAACAAGGAGAGCCAGCAGTCATGGTTGGAGGAAATGGTGTTAATCATGGAATTCAAAGTACAGCTGAGATGCCATGGTCAACTGGGTTGTTTAGCTGCCATGAAAACTTGAAAAATGGTATATTACTGATACTCCCCTCAAAAACACTTCCTCGTTTGTTCTTAATTACTCTAACATCTTTCTGATGGTGATTGATTCGAATTTGATTGTCAAAGACTACTTCTTTTCCTCTTTTATTTTTTTCCTTTTCCTTTGGAAGTCTATTTATTTTTCTTTTATGTTATGTGCAGCTCTACTCACGACGGTGTTGCCATGCGTAACGTTTGGGCAGATAGCTGAGATTATCGACGAAGGAGAAACAAGTAAGACGGTGCAGGGTTCATTACACTGATCTCTTTTAGTCCAGCAAAGATCATATATGTTGTAGTATTTCATTTTAAGTGGAATATTATTCTTCAAATTTAAGAAAGAAGAATTGATTTTTGATGAAATTTGCATTGTGGATGCAGATTCTGCGAGGGCTGGTTTCATCTGTTGTATGACTGCAAATATACCGTGTTGGGGAAAATTGAAGGGTTGCAAGTACAGGGGGAAATTGAGGAGAAAATTTAATTTGGTTGAGGAACCGTTGGGAGATTCCCTGTCTCATGTGCTTTGTCCATTGTGTTCACTTTGTCAAGAATTCAGAGAACTCCAAAATAGAGGACTTGATCCTTCCCTAGGTATTATTATTAACTCCTGTTCTCCACTCTCTCACTTTGCATCTCCAAGACTCTTTATTTAATCTTTTTGGGCTCACCGGTCCAAAAAATCTTCTTTCCCCAAAAAATTTGTTGCTATAAAACAAACCATAAATTTTACCAGTGTGAAAATGAATAGTTAGATAACTGGCCGGAATTGTCAAATATTAACTGTACAAACTCAGGTAGTAGTAGGTCAGGTCATGCATGATAGTGGAATATGTTTATACCCCTTGACCGCTTGACGCCTGGTTAGTGCAACAACCGGACATAGTATATTGGTACATAAAAAAGCCACGACAAAGTTGGTAGAGCTGAGTTAAACATATGCTGATACCATGCAAAAGTTCAAGTTATCCTTGAAAATTAGCTTACAAGATCAGAATTATCTAAAAATTGAAGCGCTTAAGTCCGAGTAGTACTGTAAGATTATTTTAAAAGTTGCAGTGTTGTTGGTACTTGCTGAATTTATGATCCAGATTTGGATATTTGATGCTCGTCAATAAAGGGGTCAGATCTCCGATCCAATTTTGTAAATGCTGCTAATTTATGATTATCATTCTCTTTTCTTTTGTCTTTGTAGGATGGGAGGAGGCAAGTATTGTGGCTCAAAACAAGATTCCTCCGGTTAACCAAACTATGTATAAGTAGTTATAGAATGTGTTGTCGTCTAAAAGATATACTTGCTTGTGGATTTGTGACCGTGTGTGATCTTTTCATGTACTTTTATTTCCAAATTGTGTCCTTGGAAATCAGTTATAATATTGTTGTCGTCTAATGTACTTGGTTTTTTGATTTCTGATTGTATAGATATAGATTGGAATTTCTGAGTTTTTAAGTTGCAGATTGGAACTTGGTACAAATAAGTAAATGAATATGTTTTTGGGTGATTGAGAAATTTATGTTGTACTGTTAATGAATGTTGAGCAACAATCTAATTCCCCAAGTACTGGAAAACCATGAAATAAAATCAAGTATCTGACAGGGGTTTTGGGTTCTCCTAAAACCCAGCGGATTGTGTCCGAAAGAGGCTAAAAATCCATGTAGCATTTGGGGCAAGATAGCATTGTTTGTCTTGGACAATCATTAGAACTTGCAGTGTACGTCAGTTGGCTCTGCCATCAATTGGGTGTTTTTTTTTTTTGACTCAAAAAAGGGGAATATATAAAAAAGACATAGTTACCACAAATAGTGGTATAACTGTAGAAATACACAAGTTGCTACAGCTCAGTCAAAGACTGGATCAAAATCAGAAGATAAAAAACCAAAAACATAAAGCTACTAAGAATCTAAGATACCATCATTTGGGTGGTTAGATTCGCATGTTTGAAAAAACGAATGAGTGGTAGTGGTACAGTACAGGCTGACAGGCAAAGCAAAGCGAAGAAGTGCGCATATTTCTAATGGTTAAATGACGAGCATTTTGATTTTCACGTAACGAAGTTGCAATGATAAATAAAATACATTCTTGTAAAAGATTATTCGCTGCAACAATGAGAATGCTTGCAAAAGGGAGTTTTGTCACAGAAGAATTTAATGGGATGCTAGTGAAAAGAACGGTAAAAATAATAAAACAAGAATGCTCAAAATAAAGCGATGGAGGCCACGCGGGGTTATTTATCCATCAAAACACACATTAGTTAGACATAGATCGTCGTTTCTATATGATCAAGAATGCTGTTTTAAAACTGCTGCAAAATGCCGTTTTAAAACTGTTGTAAGGAACACTCGCGAGGCATGTTCCACTTGAATCTTTTAGTATCCTTGCAGTAGTCATAGATCATGTACTTGTCTCTAACCCATTTCATTTGACCTTTCTGAGCGTAATTCAGGTTGCTATATGCGGAAGAAGCATACCAGTTAGCTTTCGAGGAACAGTAACCGATACTGCCTTGTCCAAACCAAGTGCAAGCTCTTGGCGTAAACTTCCGCAATTTTGCTGAGAAGGGTGACTTATTCCAATCGATTTTATCAAGCCCACCTCTGGTTGCCCAGTTATCAGCATTCCATAAACTGCTGTAAGCCTTCATACCCTGCCTGTTTGGATATTTAATTATTGGAAAATGGGTTCCCACAAAAGAAATTGTTGTCTCTGTTTTTCTTTTAGACAATTATTTCTACCCTCCCAATAAATTGGCCCAAGGTATGTGAAATAATGCTCGTACAATGAAAGCCCTTAAATTGAATTCAAGGTTTGTAATTCAATCAAGAACACATGTGAATAAAGAACTTCTGATGATGCTTTAGAAAAGAGAAAAACAGAGAAGGCTTTTTTCGATGATGTTAACGATTATGGGAGAAGCCATTTATAGGGGTTTCGATCTTTTCAAACCACCTGAAAACAAATACGTTTGTAGCCACCATATTAACTTCTCTGATAAGCACAGAAAATATTCAGTTAATTCCCAAGTACTCGTAGTTACGGAATACACGGATTGGAATTCCATCGACAAACCACCTGAAAACAATTTGTTCTCTTAGGAAACGGTTGAACTAAAATTGTAGAATGGTTAAAAAATGAAAGGCATATTACTTACACAATCTGGCTCGGGTTCCAGTGAATGGTGTAGTTGTGGAACCCTGTCGTAGGATCAAACCAAGGGTAGAACTGTTGCTCCTTATTTCCAACTCCTTGAGCAAATACATTTGTATGGATGATATAAGGTTTTCCAGATACATTACCCAAGAACTCGAAATCTATTTCGTCGTGCTTATCACCCTTCGAAGACAGCTGAAAGTACGAAAACAGATTAACCAATGAAATATGTATACAACAAAATGGCAGACGTGAATGCATGCTTGAATCCTATTAACCGAATAAGTACACTTACGTAGTAGGCAGTGACGGTTCCCGCAGAATTTCCGGGCACTAATTTGATTTGCATTTCAATGCTGCCAAAAAGGAATTCTTTCTTGCTTTCAATTCCTGATCCTGCAAAGCAGCACAAATACACATTAGTAAGCTAAATGGAAAAAAAAAACACGTAACGAGACATATTTTAAGGACGAAAATGTTAATTACCTGCAGATTTATCTAAAACAAGTTGAAGATCGTCGCCATTGTTGTAAACAGATGAGTGATGAGCTCCCCAATTGAAATATGTTGTATCCCAAAAGTTGGCTTCAACCACAACCACAGAGAGTTGATGATCAAATCCAACGAAGAAGACGAAAAGAGCCAGGAAAATTGCCTGCGAGTTCCTCATTATTATTTTATTCCCAACCTAGAATGAGTTTATGCTTAAAACTCAACTCTAGAGTTGGGAATTTGGGATGTTTTTGAAAATGTTTCAGGCTTGGGTTTATATAGAAATTTTAGAGGCAACGCAAAAACAAAAAATGATTTAGCATTACGTTCCACCAGTTTTTATGATATTGTTGGTTATATTTTTTGGTGACATTAATGGATTTTATAATCTCAGGGGCAATTCAGTCATGGAAACAAATTAGGTATCCCAGTTCTCTAAATTGTTTTTGCAGAGATATGTTTTTATATTGGCGTTCAACAAGAAAAATTGCAGGCAAATGCACGCATAGTAGAGCTGGCAAGAGCAGGAAAGAGTCGTGCATGGGACGAAGAAGATGTCAAAGGGGACCAGAAACAGATCCCACATCTTTCCGAGTGCCGGCCCTTTTAAATCTTGTACCAACGTGCAGGCACTTTTAGCTTTGAACATCAGGGCCAATCCAGTCTTTGTATACTTAAGGACTCTCGTGATCAACGGTTAGTAAACCGAGTACTAAAAGTAAAAACTGATTTAGTTTTTTGTGAATTCAGTCGCATGTTGATCGAAAGTGAATTCAGTCGCATGTCGGTAAGTTGCCAACAACGACGGATCCAGGATTTTATGTCTGGGTGGGCTAATTTTTTTTTTTTTTTAGCCAATACTCTATTTAACTTTTTCGATTGCAATATTGATGGCTGCAGTTATAATACCTGGTGCGACATGCTATTTTTTCTTTTCTACATATCGGGTATTAGTTCGAGAGTTGTTTCCAAAGCAAAATGCTCGGAAGTGGTTGCGGTTTTTGCTATCACGCGACTCTTTTTGTCTTTCTGGAATGTTGCTTTCCGCTTACGCTATGTAATATTTGTCGATATACTTACACTTGCTGATGAGTGCCAAATATTGCATATTTCTACATCTATTTATTGGCATTTAACTCATCTTTTGTGCTCAGAAATCAGATATTATCCCAGTCCGTATTTTCTTTGTTTTCAAGAATAAATATTTGTACTAATTAATTTTGTGTTTTTAGGTAGTAAATAAAGCTCGGAGAAATTGAGGAGCCAAAGAGCGAGAAAATTGGAGGCAAGCGTCTATGGAGCAGAAAGCCAAAGCCGCGCACACATCGGTTGCAACTCAACAAGGAGCAACCCATTCACAAGACATGGGCTTGAGCTATCCAAGGCCCGCCCATAGCCCGATCCGAGTCCGTTCACCCCGAGCCGTTGAGATTGCTATCACCACATCCAATGGTCGCTCCGTCCTTCCCATCAACACCGATGCTCCCGCTCAACACCAAAACAGCCCAGATTCTCTCGAGTCGTTGAGATCTCCATCTTATGCATCCGACGATCGCTCCACCCTTCGCATCGTCTTCCCCGCTACACCCGCTTCACAACAAATCCACCTACACCTATACCCTATCGACCAAATCATTTTCTTTTCCATCTTCTCTTTCTTCTCCCCGACACAAACTCGTAAAACCCTTACCTTCTTCTTCTCCTCCCATACCAATGCAGAGCCATCACCACCATCTCCATCTCCTGTCGCCATCACCACTAGCTCCTGCAGCCACCTTCTCCTCCACCCTCGTTCTAAACATCTCCATCTTTAGCTTCTCCCATAACCTAGAAGCTAGGGTTGAGATGGTTGAAACTAGGGTTTTCTTGAACAACCCCTGCATGGTCGATTCAGAGGGAAGTAAGGGGAGGAAAGAGGTTTGGGTCATTATCTTATTGCTAATTCGAGTATTTGTTTTGATATAAATAGATGTTCTTGAGGTGAGAGAAAACTAGTCTGTTTAGGGTTGGAAGTTACGCCAATTTAATTGGAATCGTTTTTATTTGCATGATGTTCTAATTCACCCTCGCTAGGGTGAAGATGAAACTATCTAATTCAATGTGAAAGTCATCGAGTCTCAACTTGTTCTTTTTATGAATATTGATTAGTGATATAACTAGTTAGTAAACTAAAATTACTTGTGATCAATGGTACCGTAAGACCATTGATACTAGGAGTAATTAGGGAGAGTTAGCTAGATTATTTCCATCCTAAGCCTTCAAGGGAAGGCATGAGAACAAAGAGAGGCTTTGTATTACCTTAGCATAGGTTTAGAGAGTGGAGTCAATCATCCTAGTGCTCTCACACCTTTGTTTACAACATATCTTACTCATTTCTCGCCTTAGATTAGAGTCACAATTCAACTCGGTCGTATCGACACAACAACAAAATCAGTTCACCTTAGTGTTACATTTCACATTTCCTTGAAATCGGTTAGAGGGAAGCTTTAGATCAACCTTTGCACATTCCATTTCTCTGTGGGATCGACTGTGCTTGCCCTTGCCTCCAATAGGCTCGTGCACTTGCGGTTAACGTAGGAAAGTTCTTTTACGACCTACTAAGTTTTTGGCGCCGCTGCTGGGGGACTTGGCGTGTCTTGTGTCGATTCTTGCTTGTTTCTTGATTTTCATCCCACCATTGTACATATTAGCTTGCACTCTTTATATCATTGTAGTATAACTTAGATAAAAGCATCTGTAGTTATAATTTAGTTGTAGTTGCATCTTTAAGCTGTTTTTCAACCTACCTTGCATATACTTGCCTTGAATTTGTTGCTTTTATCCATGTGTAGTGTAGTTTAGTTAACTTTCTGTTATAAAATTTTGCATTTGGTGCATCCCAGTGCACCAAGCTATTCCATACTGTGCTCTATACTTCATCTTCATTATTCACCTGCATTGTTAGAATCACCCCTGTTATCTTCTATTGTTAGCTCTGTATCTTTGTAACATTGTTTTTCTCTCAGTCATTGATTTGCACATACTGTGTGACTTAGATTGTAAACCTGCTGCTGACTTCCTGTGGCTCAATTTTTAGCTTAGGCATAGTTCTCACTTACTCGCCATAACATTAGTGCTCTCTTGTTTTGACTTTGTAACTTTGGGAACTAAATTGGTTCTTGAGTTAATTACTGTTGAGTAGTCAAGCAAAACCAAGGAAGAGAAGGGGAGCAAAAGAAAACCAATCATGGAATTGCCTAAACCCAGTTTTATACTGGTGGTAATGTATCTCAAACCTTGCATATCTGAATGAATGAATGATAGCATGCTTGTTTGTCTGAGTGAATGTTAGCTGTTAGCCCTGTACTTCAGCTAGCCTTACCAACTCTAGGAAACCTTGTCTGAGCCACCACTTGGAAAGCCAAGCTAGCTGCAAACTTCAGTGGAAGTCAACTGAGTGAGTTGACACCACAGAACCTCTTGAGCTAAGTTGCTCGTGCACTTAGCATTTTCTTCTCTGTGTTAATCACATCCGGGAGACTCTCTCGTGAACCGAAAGCTGTCATTTTCACTTATTGAATGCTAGACCTTGAATCTGTGAATGAACCTTGATATCTCGCTGAACCTTGTATTGCCTCGAGCATAACCCATCCGCCTCGAGCTCCAGCCCCTGAAGCCATTGAGCCAATCGGTTGTCGGACCCATATCAACTGAGATTGTTGAGGTCAACTGAGTAAGTTGACTTCATTTGCCCTGGTGCCTTTGCATAAAAACTCTTGCTGAGTGAGTTGCAACCTGAACTAGCCATATTTTCACTGTGAAATCTTGGCCTCTACAAGGCCTGTGCTGTGACCATTAGCTTCCATTTGCCTTGAGCTCAACTCCAGCCCCTGAAGCTGCTGAGTGTGAGCTACAACCTGGATAGCCAAGTAAGCTGCAAGTTGTGTATAACAAGTACCCTGTGGTAATGCATAATTGTGTATAACTTCCGAGAATTGAAATCTCTTGACTTTGTTGGCATTCTGAGCATGTGTAAAATGCTAGCATTGTATATTTACTGATTATCCTGTTAATGCTGTGAAGTTGTACACCTTGCAATTATCTTGAAATTGTGCTTCTGCTGCTATTTACATCTGTGCACCTTGCTTTTGTGCATCTGTGCAACAAAATTCTGCAATTGGTGTGTGACCCTGTGGTGATTGAATGAGTTGTTGAGTGTCTAGGTTTGTATTAGCATCTCACTTGTATGCCACGCACTAACCCTGCACATGCTTCACCATTGAGTGAGCACAACCTTTCCCCTGTGCACCTCTCACAGTTTTGTTGATTTTCTTGTGCACATGCCAATCTGGGCGTCTTTGTGTCATTTTTTCTCGTGAGTTTGCTTTGCTCAGACACATATCAAGTCAGGTCGTGTACAAGTTTTGCCTAAGCATAAACCAACCAACACAATCGTGAGGCCGGGCCTAACCGGTGTTGTGCATCTGCAACAACTAGCCTGTGCACTTGTGTAAACTGCCAACCTAGGCTGAGCTGAGTTGCAAAAATTCAGTTATTCTGTGCACATAAGTAGTGGGCTGCGCATAAGCTGAAGCCCAACCATTGGGCTCAACATAAACTGAACCAACTAGGCTTTGCAAACAACCTGGGCTGTACATTTTCACCCAACCTGGGCTGTGCACAAAACTGAGCCCACATCATCTGGGCTAGAACCCACACAGCTGGGCCTTACAACATCAAAAAGCCATCTTTTGGGCTTGAGTCTTGTATTAGTGGGTCATTTTTGAATTTTTGCTTTTCTCGTTGAAATTGATTGTATGTTAACATGCTAGATGCGCCATTAGGCTATGATTGTGTCTTTTAGAGACCAAGCAAATCGACTAGTTAGAATCCGCCGGACGAAATCGTCAAGATACCCAAATCTTCCACGGAAGCCCAGACCCATCAGAAACAGAAACTATGGGTGATGAACAAAACCAACCCCGTAGTCTCAAGGACTACATGTACCCAACTAGGTAAGCCAAAGACTTTGCATCATTCTCGTCACCCGATGCTTGTCAGTTTGAACCGAAAGCAAGCACCATTCACATGTTACCCGTGTTTAGAGGGGTCGATGCTGAAACCCCTACCATCACGTGATAGACTTTGAGGATATTTGTGGGACTATGCGTTTTAACCAAATGCCGAGGAGTCCCTCAAACCGAGATTGTTTCCTTTTCTCACGAAAGACAAAGCCAAGTCATGGCTTCATGCCCTACAACCACACAGTCCATTAGAACCTGGATGACCTCACAAAAGAGTTTTTCAAAAAGTTTTTCCCGAACCATAAGACGGCGACAATTCGCCAAAGTCTAAATGGTTTTGTGCAATTAGAAGACGAAACTCTAGCAAAGTACTTCGAGAGATTCAATGAATTATTACTCCAATGTCCCCACCATGGTTTTGAAAATGGAGACTCGTCCAAATTTTGTATGAGGGTCTAGATGTTAGAACCCGTACCACGTCAGTCAATGTGCAATGGTGCATTTATTGACAAGAGTGCTGATGACGCTGGACTTTCTTAATCGAAGTCGCTGAAAAGACTCAACGGTGGGAGTCCATCCGTGAACCGAGAAGGACTACCCCGCAAAACAATGTTCATAGAATCGAGTCCGACTTTGAGGGAAATGCAAAAATGGCATCTTTGGCCCGGAGAATAGAAATGCTTGAATTGCGAAAAATGTAAAACCTAATGCCCTTACTCTCCCCGTGACCAAATTGAAATGGCCACTTGTGCCGCATGCCATAGCTCGACCATTTAGTGGACAGTTGTCCAGACTTACATGCATTTCAAGAGTCCAAAACCGAGCAAGCCAATGCATTGTACCATAGGCAAGAGAACAACCCGTATTCTCAAACCTACAACCCAGGGTGGAGGAATCACCCTAACTTCTCATGGTCCAAGGGACCTGTACAAGGGGGACCAACAAATAACAACCAAGGATACTCATATCCTAGAAACCCCCAAGTACAACCACACACTCGATTACCACTGTAGAGAAAAAGACTAGCTTTGAAGATCGTGGCTGGACTGTTAACCCAAAATCTTACAGAACTTAGGAAAACTACCGACCAACGTTTCACAAGTCTAGAACTTAAGATGGGTCAAATCTATGATGCATTGAATGAGAGAGAAAAAAGCAAACTTCCTAGTCAACCCCAACAAAATCCAAAGAAAGTGTTTCAAGCAGGCTCCTCTACCTGCAATGAACCTTCACATAGTCAGGCGAATGCCATCACCACACTCCGTAGTGGTAGAGTTGTTGAGAACAATGTAGGTGTACCACAATCAAGCGAGTCTCCATCGGACTCACCAAATACACACAACACCGCATGAAAACATCTAATGTAGAGAAAGAATCGAGCCTGTTGATAAGACCAAGAGTCCTACTTTTGATATAGATGTTCATTTGCCAAGTCATTTACCCGTTGCTCCATTTCCACAACGGTTGGTGCAATGAAGGGGGTAACCAAGTACAACGAGATTTTGGAAATGTTCAAAAGAGTTAACATAAACATTCCATTTCTCGAAGCAATTAGACAAATACCCACCTATGCTAAGTTTTTGAAGGACTTGTGCACACAAAAAGCGAAAGCTTCATGTGCATAAGCGTGCCTTTCTCCCTTTGAGCAAGTGAGCTCCAAATCCAAAACAAGATTCCAACTAAGTTTAGAGACCCAGGTAGTCCAACGATTACATGCACCATAGGCGACCATACGGTCGAGAAGGCGTTACTAGACTTAGGAGCCGGTGTGAATCTATTGCCATACTGTGTATGTGCAATCTGGGCCTTAGGAGCCGAAGCCCACACTTTACGCTACAATTAGCGGACGTATCCGTGAGAATCCCCGTGGTATTGTTGAAGATGTGTTAATCAAGGTTGATAAATTTTCTTTCCCGTAGACTTCATCGTCTTAGACACTCAACCCGTGCAAAACCCAAGTAATCACATTCACTGTGATTTTAGGACGTCCTTTCTGGCGACGTCCAATGCCATCATCAACTGTCGTAATGGAGTGTTGAAATTGTCTTTTGGTAACATGACCGTAGAGCTAAATGTTTTTAACACTAGTCAACAACCCATTGATTGTGATGATACTGATTTGCATGAGATTAACATGATTGAGAGTCTGATTCAAGACTCTTTGCCCGACATTTTGTCAGTGGACCCTTTGCAAGCATGTTTAGATAACTTTGACTTAGATCTCTACGAGTCTAAGTACATTGGTGAAATTCACTCTTTGCTTGAATCTGTCCCACACATGGATATTGCTAAATGGCGAGAATGCGGTGGAACCACTTCCACTCTCTGATTCCAAATCGCCCCACCTCTTGATACACCACCTAAGCTTGATTTGAAACCATTACGATACCTTGAAGTATGCTTTCTTAGGTCCTTCGATACTTTACCTGTGATTATTGCATCATGTTTAGACACGGAACAGAAAGTCAACTTTTAGAAGTACTTAAAGAGCATAAAGGAGCCTTAGGTTGGACCATCTCCGATCTTAAGGGTATAAGTCCCACAATTTGCATGCATCACATAAACCTTGAAGAGAACACTAAACCATCTAGGGAAATGCAAAGGAGACTTAACCCCAGCATGAGAGATGTTGTCAAGGGTGAGATTCTGAAATTGCTTGATGCGGGTATCATTTACCCAGGTCCACGATAGCCGAGTGGGTCGGTCCATTCGGGTAGTACCCAAAAAGTCTCGGCATTACTTGTAGTTCAAAATGAGATGAATGAACTTGTTCCCACCCGTGTGACCACGAGGGGTGGCGAGTTTGTATTGATTATAGGAAATCGAACACAGTAACCAAGAAAGACCATTTTCCTCTTCCCTTCATTGACCAAATGTTAGAAAGGTTAGCAAAACATAGTCACTACTTGCTTCTTAGATGGCTATTCTCTACAACCAAATTCACATAGCACCCGAAGACCAACAAAAAACCACGTTTACATGTCCCTATGGAACATTTGCTTACCGTCGTATGCTTTTCGGGTTGTGCAATGCACCCGCTACTTTTCAACGTTGCATGATGAGCATATTTTCCGACATGGTAGATAAGTTTCTTGAGATTTTTATGGATGATTTTTCTGTGTTTGGGTCTTCTTTTGATGAGTTTTTGCATCACCTCACTTGTGTGCTGATTAGGTGTAAGGAGAATAATTTGGTTTTGAAATGGGAAAAATGTCATTTCATGGTTAACTCAGGCATAGTCCTAGGGCATATCATCTCGGAAAAAGGCATAGAAGTAGACAAAGCCAAGGTTGATCTCATTCAACACTTGCCTCAACCTCGTTCTGTGAGGCACATCAGATCATTTTTAGGCCATGCGGGTTTTTTCCGCCGATTCATCAAAGACTTTAGTAAAATTTCACGACCTTTGTGCAATCTTCTTGCAAAAGATGTTGCATTTGTCTTTGATGATGCTTGTAAGGAAGCATGGGAGCAAATCAAGGCTCTCCTTACATCTGCCCTATAGTCGACCACCCGACTTGGTCATTACCATTTGAGATTATGTGTGATGCGTCGACTATCTTGTAGGAGCTGTTTTGGGCCAACGAGTAGACAAACTCCCTTATGTGATCTACTATGCTAGTAAAACACTTAATGATGCTCAACCAATTATTCCACAACCGAGAAGGAGTTGCTAGTCACATTTGTGTTTGCATTAGACAAGTTTAGATCTTATTTAATAGGGTCTAAGGTCATCATTTATTCTCGATCATCTTTGCATTGAGATATCTTTTGTCTAAGAAAGATGCTAAGGCTCGTCTAATTCGATGGATACTCTTGCTACAAGAGTTTAACCTCGAAATTCGAGATAAGAAAGGGTCGAAAAATGTTGTTGATGATCACTTGTCTAGGTTGAATGTCGAATCTGGGATGAGTCTGTGTTGATTAGGGAATCATTCCACGATGAGCAATTGATGCTTGTGTTCTGAAATGCCATGGTTTGCGATATTGTCAACTACCTTGCTACGGTAGAATGCCCTTGCACCGGTCTAAACAAGACCGTTCTAAGTTCTTGGCTGAAGTTAAACACTTCCTTTGGGATGACCCATATTTTTTTAAGTCTTTGCCAAGACCAAATCATTACGAGATGTGTCCCCAATTCGAACAAAGGGACGTCATCTCTTTCTGTCATGACCATGCATGTGGAGGCCACTTTAGTGCCAAGAAAACTGCTGCAAAGATCTTGCAAAGCGGTTTCTATTGGCCAACTCTTGTTTAAGGATTGCCATGCTTTTTGTGTTGCTTGTGACCGATGCCAGAAATTAGGAAGTATCTCTAAGAGAAACATGATGCCCTTACAACCCATTTTGATTGTTGAACTGTTTAATGTTTGGGGTATTGATTTCATGGGTCCATTTCCTAACTCTGAAGGTAAGTTATACATTCTTGTTCTTTGTTGATTATGTCTCTAAGTGGGTAGAGGCCATTGCATCCAAAACCAACGACCATAAAGCTGTTCTTTCTTTTCTTAAGGAAAACATTTTCTCCCGTTTTGGAACCCATAGGGCAATAATCAGTGATGGAGGTAGTCATTTCTGCAATAGACCCTTTGAATCACTAGTGCACAAGTATGGAATCACTCATAAGGTCGCAACACCTTACCATCCTCAAACCAGTGGCCAAGTAGAAGTTTCCAATAGGGAAATTAAGCATATCCTTGAGAAGACTGTCAATCCTTCTAGGAAAGATTGGTCTTTGCGCTTAAATGATGCTTTGTGGGCCTATAGAACTGCATACAAGACTCCCATTGGGATGTCTCCTTACAGACTTGTGTACGGAAAAGCATGTCATCTACCCATTGAGTTAGTACACCGTGCATATTGGGCTGTAAAGAAGTTGAATTTTGATCTTGATAAGGCCGGGTACCCATAGGAAACTTCAACTCAATGAGTTAGAAGAATTGAGAAATGATGCATATGATAGTGCCAAAACGTACAAACAAAGAATGAAAGTGTTTCACGACAAGCGCATTCTGCGCAAGTCTTTCACACCAGGTCAGAAAGTTTTATTGTACAACACTCGATTGCATTTGTTTCCAGGAAAGCTACGTTCTCGATGGTCAGGACCATTCTTGGTACGTACCGTTTTCCCCCATGGAGCTGTAGAAGTTGAAAACCCAGCAACCAAGAACATTTTCAAGGTCAATGGTCAGAGACTGAAACCATTTCTGGAGCATCTTCCACCAGAAGTTGAGTCCGTCGACTTGGAAGACCCCATTTACGTGGACTGATCTAGTTCACTTGTGTACATACATATGGACTAAAAATCCATCTTCTTTCCCTTTTTCTTTTTCTTTTTGCATAAATTTTATGTGTGCTAACCAAACTTTTTGTCTTGCCCCTTGGGTGTTTGCTTTCAAAGCATTCATCCTCCCTTGGTTTAGCAACACTCTTGTACATTCGGTAATCTCTTCCCTTTTCTTTACTCGGCATAGTTCTCTTGGTATGTGACTGTTTAAAATTTTACCATCTGTTGACACATTGAGGACAATGTTTGATTTAGGTTTGGGGGTGCATTTGCATTTGCATATAGAGTTTTTAGTCTTTTATTTCAAAAAAAAAAAAAAAAAAAATTCAAAACTCTTTGTAAATACTTGCATAAAAACCTCCAACTTTTAGAGATCTTAGAGTCACTAGCATGCTTCTAGCTATGTTTACATAGAGAGTCTGACCAAAATAACTGAATTTGGAAGTACTGGAGAACACAATCGGGTTTCTTAGTTGATTAGAGCGTTAAAGTTGGATTTAACCATACCGGAGGGCGAATTAGGTGTTGTTTAGATATTCAGTAGTAGAATTGTGATCACCCATAGTGGAGACTACCCATTTTACATCAAGCGAGGTACCGACCTTCACTCTTTGTGACTTTCTAGAAAAGTTGTTAGAGTGTGTGTCACCGTACGTCAATTCCGGGTAGGAATGGTGAGCTACCCAACTTCGCACCACTTTCAAAGACTACTTTTGATATCTTGAGTGCTAATTCCGTCAATCATGAGGGTGACGTTTAAAGATGAAAACTCCTTCTAAATATCGATTTGCAGTTAGCATCACTCTCTCCCTCTCAACAACATCAACAGATTCATAGAAACACATCATCGTCAGCAAGCAGAGCATCATCAGAATATTTGAAGAAAAGTTGAAATAGTCCAAGGTTTACGTGCAACAAAGAAAAGAAAAGAAAATAGGATGAGAATTAATGAAGTTTATGAAATCAAGACAATACAAGTTTTATTGTTTTATTGTTATTTCATGTTGAGTCAAAAAAAAAAAAAAAAATTGAGTTGTATTATTATTTTCATTTCATGTACTTAAAAAAAAAATGTTTGTCAAATTTTTGTGAAGTTCAGAAGTTCGTCATCAACATTTGAAGACCGAAGACCGAAGATTGAAGACGTTTCTATGAATGCTGAGAGAGTGATATTAATTTCCGATCGGGTGAGAAGGTAAGTGAGTACTCCCATCCTTGCTAATGGTTGATTTCCTTTCTTAGAGATCATCAGAAAAAGATTCTTTTTGTCCACACTTCTGTGGAGTCTCCAGAAATTATTTCGGAAGGATATCCTTCTTACCTACAATGTGTGCAGGATTTCTCTCTTTAGTCCCGCTGCACACATGAGAGACTAAAAAGCGATCTTTTGAGTGCAATTATCATAAAACCCTATTAGTGAGGCATAAGTCGAGGCTTATGATCACAATCGAACCCGAATTCTTTCATATGGTATGGTTACTTCTCGCTCAAAGCACTTAAGGATGAGAATGCGTTCTTTGGTAGTTCTAACTTCTTGTTACTAGCATGCGAAACTCTATGTCCTCATAGATCCTTGGATGCTTGAGACTCTTTTACACTCTGAAGTTGGAGAAGGTTTTGTGGGTACACCTCTCAAAAACCCTCACGAGACTACAACTCGTCCACTAGGGACACCTAGGGGTTTAAAGGCTTAGTGCATACGCTAAATGCATTTGAGAGACCAGCGACAGGTGGTATAGTTAGGATTTCTTAATTTCGTTTCACTTGAGGACAAGTAAAATTCAGGTTTGGGGTATTTGATGAGTGCCAAATATTGCATATTTCTACATCTATTTATTGGCATTTAACTCATTTTTTGTGCTCAGAAATCAGATATTATCCCAGAGTCTGTATTTTCTTTGTTTTCAAGAATAAATATTTGTACTAATTAATTTTGTGTTTTAGGTAGTAAATAAAGCTCGGAGAAATTGAGGAGCCAAAAGAGCGAGAAAATTGGAGGCAAGCGTCTATGGAGCGAGAAAGCCAAAGCCCGCGCACACATCGGTTGTAACTCAACAAGGAGCAACCCATTCACAAGACATGGGCTTGAGCTATCCAAGGCCCGGCCCATAGCCCGGATCCGAGTCCGTTCACCCCGAGCCGTTGAGATTGCTATCACCACATCCAATGGTCGCTCCGTCCTTCCCATCAACACCATGCTCCCGCTCAACACCAAAATGACGATTCTCTGGAGTCGTTGAGATCTCCATCTTATGCATCCGACGATCGCTCCACCCTTCGCATCGTCTTCCCCGCTACACCCGCTTCACAACAAATCCACCTACACCTATACCCTATCGACCAAATCATTTTCTTTTCCATCTTCTCTTTCTTCTCCCCGACACAAACTCGAAACCCTTACCTTCTTCTTCTCCTCCCATACCAATGCGAGCCATCACCACCATCTCCATCTCCCCGGTCGCCATCACCACTAGCTCCTGCAGCCTACCTTCTCCTCCACCCTCGTTCTAAACATCTCCATCTTTAGCTTCTCCCATAACCTAGAAGCTAGGGTTGAGATGGTTGAAACTAGGGTTTTCTTGAACAACCCCTGCATGGTCGATTCAGAGGGAAGTAAGGGAGGAAAGAGGTTTGGGTCATTATCTTATTGCTAATTCGAGTATTTGTTTTGATATAAATAGATGTTCTTGAGGTGAGAGAAACTAGTCTGTTTTTTAGGGTTGGAAGTTCTGTAATTTAATTGGAATCTGTTTTTATTTGCATGATGTTCTAATTCACCCTGTTAGGGTGAAGATGAAACTATCTAATTCAATGTGAAAGTCATCAGAGTCTCAACTTGTTCTTTTTATGAATATTGATTAGTGATATAACTAGTTAGTAAACTAAAATTACTTGTGATCAATGGTACTGTAAGAAGACCATTGATACTAGGAGTAATTAGGGAGAGTTAGCTAGATTATTTCCATCTGAAGCCTTCAAGGGAAGGCATGAGAACAAAGAGAGGCTTTGTATTACCTTAGCATAGGTTTAGAGAGTGGAGTCAATCATCCTAGTGCTCTCACACCTTTGTTTACAACATATCTTACTCATTTTCTGCCTTAGATTAGAGTCACAATTCAACTCGGTCGTATCGACGAACAACAAAAATCAGTTCGCCTTAGTGTTACAAATTCTGTCATATTTCCTTGAAATCAGTTAGAGGAAGCTTTAGATCAACCTTTGCACATTCCATTTCTCTGTGGGATCGACCTGTGCTTGCCCTTGCCTCCAATAGGCCTGTGCACTTGCAGTTTAACGTAGGAAAGCTCTTTTACAGACCTACCACTTGCCGAGAAAGAAAAGCAAAAATGAACCGATGCAGCAATGATAATCTAGGAAGTTATGTTATTCTTCACACCCTTTACTGTTTAATTTTCGTACCATGGTGAAATATGAGGAGTAATAAAAAAAAGAAAAATGACCCATGTTTTAACCGACACATAGCAAACAACATAAATATGTGTTTAGTTGGTTAGCTTAATAATTTTAAGAAACAGTATGAATACGTGTTCTTTACTTTAGTTTTTAAATGTTTTTAAAAGAAAAAAAAAACTACTTTAGTCTTTTAACGACTGAGATTTAATATTAAAGATTATATCTTTCTAGTGGGACCGTGTTTCAATTTCGTTGAATTGATTTCATGAAGAATTATATCTTCGTGGGCTAACTGAAATTTGTACCTGGGCTAAGTTCCACAAATGTTAAAAATTACATTCACTAAACAACTTTTTATGAATTTTGGGGTGGGCTTAAGCCTAGGTAAGCCACCCCCTAATACCGTCCCTGGTTGCCAAGTACTAGCACACAGTTTTTGAACTTTGGGCTTAACAAAAAAATTGCACCGGGCTTCAGCCCACAATTATCTACCTACCACACATTTACTCATTTAGTACGAACCCTGTATCGGGACATACGCAAAACAAACTTTTGTGTTCTCATTGACTTGCCGTGTGAAGAGGCCCAAAATGATGCATGGTGTTCTTGAGTAAGTAGAATTGAATGCATTTACTAATTGGAGATTTTTTAGTGAATTTTGGTTAATTTTGGACAGAGCATTTACAGGAATTATGAAAACCGATTTGGAAATATATTGCATATCTTAAGAATATTTCGGTTTTGGAAATTCCTTAGTGTCCTACCTTCCTTGGTCTATAAATACCCAAGTTTGCATTTCGTGCAAACTATCCTAAGAGCCAGCAAAACTACCTTGTTGTGTTGTTACTGGTGGATCCGTCTATTCGGAGAGGAAAGTACCCTAATTAGGCGAAATATCTTACGACCGCTCGTTTAAAGACTTTTGTGGGATCAAGAAGCTCTACGAGTACCGTTGGTGGGAAACTAGATAACTGCAGTATTATTAGTTTTCGATTTGATTTACTTGACTAATGGTTGTTGAACTTTGATTGCACCTACTTTGTTTATTCTTGATAATCTTCTCTTCTGAAATAAGATTCACTCAAACTAGATCAAAGTGTCAACGGGATCTTTAGAACTGTTTGTAGATCTAAAGATGTCTTGTGATAATCCATTGTTAACGAGACTCAGTTCACGTGATTGATCACAAGAGATTCAAGTTGTGGTGTGCAGTGTTTATGGAAGATTAAAGAAGATTTGAAGGCAAAGAAGATTTCTTATTGGGTTCATAATCTTTGGTGTACACAAAACTTGATCGGCTGAGATCCAACTATAATCGGTTTTTCTTTGATAGATTTGATTGATAAGTTGCGTAGATCGGCATCATTATATAGTATCTTGATAGATCTCATTTTTGATTGCATTATCTAAACTCTGCTACTTTCGTAGTTGTTGGATAGATAGATCTTAATGCAGAACGGAAGCGTGAATAAAGAATTTTGATAGTAAAGTAGGATAATTGTAAAGAAAACTCTGTTTTTGATTGATAATAATGTGTTCTAATACAAAGGACTTATCCCCTATTTATAGAGTAGACAATAAAACTCATATTCTTAAAATAAGACTCAAACTTGAAAAATAAGAAATCCCTAAAATAATAATGTTCTAGAACTAAATAACTTCTAATAATAAGTAATTCCAAAAAATAAGAAATACTACTCTAAATTAATTAAGTTCTAGAAATAATAATAAAAATACTAATCCTAAATCTAACGGATGTCCTACATCAGGCCCGCCATCTTGAAAAGAATTCGTCTCGAATTAACAAAGTATTGAAGAACATGTGCTACATCAGGCCCGCCATCTTGAAAAGAAGTCGTCCTCGAGTTCACTAAGTATTGTAAACGACCCTCCCAACAAATAATATACTTTGAGTAAGTTGATGATCGTATAGTAGAACACCATAAAATTGATTGTCGAACACAAAAGTTGATGTCGACGTTGGCAAGTGTTGGAGTAGTAATTATTTCGCAGTACTTTTGACCAGTAGAAATCTTTGTGGATGGTTTTTGAACTTCAACAACAGGAGCAACTTGACTAACTTTCGAAACCTGCAAAGAAGGTGTTGATGATAATTCTAATGTTGGTGAAGAAAGCGCTGGTGCCTGAGCCTCTATCATTGGACGAGTAACCTCACGAAGGGTATCGAGTTGTGACCAATCTATTTGATCAAAAATAAGCTTCGCTTTGGCGATATGTCGAAGACTTGCCTCTTGTAATTCGGCTGATTTACGTTGGAACTCTACAAGAGAACACATCATATCCTCAAAATCAGAATGCTTGTGTTGTTCTTTACCACCCGTATGAAAATTAATGTGAAACATGGATAATAAAGGTGGACCAGTGTAAACGGTATAATGGATAGGCTATTAGTGGGCTTAGAGGGTTTGGTGGGCTTGGTTTGGGCTTTAGTAGTAAACACTGTTGGACTTGGTGCGGTTGGCCTTGGGAGAAAGATTAAAATATGTGGGAAGATTAGAAACAGAAGACGTGATAGAAGTGGTGGAGGACGAGATGTGTTGGATGTAAAGATAGGCGGTAGTGGTGAGAAATTAAGGGTTTAGTACAAAACTCGCAGACGCGATATTTTTTTTTTTATTTTTTTTTTTTTTTAAATAAAAGGATAGTTGATAATAGGGTTTGGAAGAAGAGATGCGGAGATCTCGGAAGTAAAGGTGACGAAAGGGTAAATGAAGTTTCGATGAAAAGAATAAGAGGATCGAAGCCGAAGCTCGTGATGCCACTTAATGCAGGACGGAAGCGTGAATAAAGAATTTTGATAGTAAAGTAGGATAATTGTAGAGAAAACTCTGTTTTTGATTGATAATAATGTGTTCTAATACAAAGGACTTATCCCCTATTTATAGAGTAGACAATAAAACTCATATTCTTAAAATAAGACTCAAACTTGAAAAATAAGAAATCCCTAAAATAATAATGTTCTAGAACTAAATAACTTCTAATAATAAGTAATTCCAAAAATAAGAAATACTACTCTAAATTAATTAAGTTCTAGAAATAATAATAAAAATACTAATCCTAAATCTAACGGATGTCCTACATCAGATCTAAACCCGACAAATGAGTTTATTGGATTAAACAGAAGAGCCTTTGTCTAACTCATATCACTGAGATTGAATAGAGTTGTTACCGAACAAATTTGTTGTTCCTTTACTGTTTGGAATTAGATCCAAAGGAATTTTTCCAGTGCATGCACTTATCGAATGTCGGAAGCGTAGGGATACTGAAGAAATTAGGTGAATCATAGGTTTAGTTGCTTGGTCTCAACTATACAAAGTTGGTTTGATTTTGTATAGCGGCTTAATTCTGAGAGTATTCAATTCTGGACTAGGTCCCGGGGTTTTTCTGCATTTGCGGTTTCCTCGTTAACAAAATCTTGCTGTGTCATTTACTTTTGTTTTCCATAATTATAATTGTTGTTATTATAAGTTAAAGTAAATTACACAAACGTTAACTCCGTATTACTTGATAGTGATCCTATAGAGTTTGGTTAAGTCCGAACCTATTATCAAGTAATCACACTTTGATTGTTGTATTGTCTCAATCTCGTATCCATAGATGATCACACAAAGTGTGAATATCGATTCGTTGTATTGTCTCGACTCAGTCTATAGACAATCACTTTCGGTAAGAGGACTTATAGGTGGAAAATTTTAAGATTGTGGTATATTTGGGTACCCTCGTCTTTTCAATCTATATTATATGTCGGTATGAAAGTATTGATAAAAGATAGAATGAACTTTTGACTACAAAAGTTAAGCCTTTTATGTCATTATATTGATGGAAGAAAGGATGAACTTTTGTTTACAAAGATTAGGTCTATTATAAGTCATTGTGCAAGTAGTGATGAAAAATAGAATGAATCTTTGATTATTCCACAATATTGGTCTTTCCCTGATCCACATCTTTGTGTATATACTGTGTTGCTCCATAAGTTCTCTTATGATTGAGCATGGCCAATTGAATTGATCATTTTCCTTATGGTTAATTCAATTGGAATTTTGGATACAGATTCATATTATTATGTGATTTGTTAATGTCCAAAGAAATCCTTCTTTTCTTGTAAAAGTAAGGTCGCTCATGTTGTTCTTTCGGGAATGACATTTTATGGGGGAGACTTCTTAATTGAACTCGTGCTTAATTGCCAAATCTTTGTGGGGAGTGCGGCTGTGGAGTATTTTAGGGGTTATCTTTTATCTTTATAAACTCCTTGATGAATGCATTTATCTTTGGCTATTTGATGGCATCTAAACAGGTTGATGTGTTATTCTCTTTTGGTCATGAAGTATCTCTATGAAAATTTCATGAGGATCCAACTAGTTTTCGTACCTTTGCCAATTTTTATTGACAAAAAGAGGGAGAATTAATGTGTAGTTCACACTACAAATACATATGGTTTACGGATCATTATGTAAGGGGGAGTGGTTTTCATTGTGAGATGAAGTATTGAGTAAGGGGGAGTGATACATATAACCATAATATTGTTGTCAAAGTTGTGATACAATTGGACTTTGATGCTGTATAATGATACTATGACACTGTATAACAATGATTGAGAGCAGCTGTTTTCTCATTGTTATAGCTACGGATCTTCAACAACGATGATGCTGAGTTGAACACATTTGGAATCATTGGAGTACTTGAAAGTGACGAAGATTTCGAGTAATGTTGAAGAATCAAGGAGATCAAGCATTTGGATGAGAAGCTACAAAGTTTATTTATTTTGTATCCATATGTATTGATAGTTTTGTCACTAAAATTGACAAAGGGGGAGATTGTTAGAGCACCTTTAGCTCGGTCGAACTATAAGCGTTGCTATCTCCAAGCTTGTTTGTCAATGTTAGTGATCAAAACTATAAGTCTTGATTTCTAGTCTACTTATAGATGTCTCGGACTAGGATAGATTGTGTAGTTGAGCATTAGACTTCACGACGTTCATCAATTGAAGACGAAGAACTACTAAGGCGAGCTTGTGGAACTTCATCAACAAAAGGTATGTGGAGACTGAAACTCATCTATCACTTGGAAAATCTATTTCTACTATCTCCTATATTAAGACATAAGTCGTGTTACAATATAGTTTTCTATTATACACATTTGAGATTTCGAGCTGAGTTTAACTCGCTTACATATTTCTTGGAATATTTGTTGGCAAGCTTTCACTTCGAACAAGTTTATCTTATATTCTTGACGAAAGTCAAAAGATAATCATGTGAAAATCGCCGAGTAACATCTTACATGGTTTGTTTGATACAATCATTTGGTGTAGACTTGGAATGTTTCGTTATGATTATTTCAATAACTTGAAAATTGCTTTGATGCTAATAGTGTATGAAAACGGCTATTGTCATCCTCTAAGAAAGTTTCAATGATTGAAATAAGAGTTTAGAACAATTAACCATATTGGATTATGTACATGTTATGCACTTTGCATATGTGTAATCCATGTCCGCGAACCATATTGTGCATACCCGTATGCGTAACTGTTGGTTTGTGAATTACGAGTACCTAAGTACGCGTACCCATATGCATACTTGCGTGGGTTAGTCCGAAAATTCTCTTTGGGATTGGAGGTGTGCGTACCCGTTCGCATACTTGCGAAAACCAATCTTGGTCCGGCTACTTAAGTATGTATACCCGTTTGCATACTTGAGTGGTTAAAGTTCTAAAATCGGTTGTGACATGAACTAATACATATATATGTTAAGGAATGCATTCTTTGCAAAACGTGGCTATAATGTTCATGAATTGATTCGAGTGAATCAAACCTATTTTTCTTCAATTGTGTTCTTGTATATACTTCTATGAGAATATAGCAAATGAACAACTCTTTAACTAGTTTCATATGAGTCATTTGAATTAGTTATGGTTAAGATGAATAAGTTTGATATGAGAGTGTTCATATAGCTAACCTCGGTTAACTAAGGTTGATCCAACATGGTGTACACGTTTAAGTACGGTTACATAAACCTAAATGAAGGTACATTTCATTTGTGTATAACAAGCTAAGTTCGATCTAACGGTTGAAAGATATTAGCTTGAATCTAATCAGGTTTTCATTTAACAGTGAATATTGAATGCTTTGTTACCAAGGTAACTTAGATTGCAAACCTTGATTTGAAAACTATATAAAGAAGAACTCTAGCAACTGGGAAACCTAATCCCCACACCTCCTGTGTGATACTAGTTGCATCAGATAGAGTCGATTCTCCTTTAACCTTAGGTTTTTCACAAGACCATGTAAGTTAACGACTTGAAGACTTCATTGGGATTGTCAAGCCACACCCAACTATTTTCTCTGTAGTTGCGTGATCTGATCTTGCATCTTCTATCGTGTTTGGGTATGATCTTCTTTAAGATTGGCTCGAGATTTATTCTTCGATAGGCAAGATAAAAAGTAATCACAAACATCTTCGTCTCATCGTTTGTGATTCCACAACATCTTGTTTCGCTACCATACGATTAAGATTGTTGTGAGGTGATTGATAATACTTGGTTGTTCTTCGGGAATATAAGTCCGGTTTCTCAATTGGTTCCTGTTCACCTTGATTTATCAAAAGACGGAACAAAACTCGTAGGTATTTCTGTGGGAGACATATATATCTATTCCTATAGACTTTTCTGTGTGAGACAGATTTGTTTGTCAAGTCTTCGACTTTGGGTCGTAGCAACTCTTAGTTGTGGGTGAGATCAGCTAAGGGAATCAAGTGCGTAGTATCCTGCTGGGATCAGAGACGTAAGGAGCGCAACTGTACCTTGAATCAGTGTGAGATTGATTAGGGTTCAAATACAGTCCAGTTCGAAGTTCATTGGTAGTAGGCTAGTGTCTGTAGCGGCTTAATACAATGTGGTGTTCAAATCTGGACTAGGTCCCCGGGTTTTTCTATATTTGCGGTTTTCCTCATTAACAAAATTCTGGTGTCTGTGTTATTTCTTTTCCGCATTATATTTTTTTATATAATTGAAATATCACATATTGTGCGTTGAATCGATCAACATTGGTCTTTGGTACCGTTCAAGTTATTTCTCTTATATTCAATCGGGCTCGCAAATTCCTATTTGATGAGAAGATTGAATTGAGAGAAAGAGATATAAAACTCTTTGGTATACTTTTCTATAGATTGAGTCTAACTGTCTAGTTGATTCTCTTGAAAGTATATTGGAGTTTGTCTATTCAGATTGCCAAACGAGTTATTGGGTGTGGTTGTTAGACCCCCGCTTTTTCAGCTGCTATATCTACGGTTGGTGATAATATGTGACTAATAAAAAGTGTAAAAGAACATAACTTGAATCATTGTTTTGCAACGAAGAAGGATTCCTTGATCTTGTCTCTCTTATTGATTTCAACTTTATCTTTTTAATTGCTTTGTTTATTTATTTTGCTTTATAAAATCTAAAACCAAAACCCCCCTTTGTGACATTATAATAAGACAACTAAAACCTCTTGCTCCTCGTGGGAACGAACTTAATTACCACCATATTACTTGTTAATTGAGTGGAAAGATATTCACTAATTTGTTGTGGTTACGACTCGCATCAAAAGTTTAGTTATAAATGGTCTTTCGCTTGCTTCTATTATCTCGATCGCACCATCATCACTGGTGGCGATAAATCTAGCTTCAAATCAATCTTTGACGATGCACCATCAATATCTCTCTTCTCGTTTCTCTCACTCGTTTCTCTCACTCATTTTTTTCTGTTTCTAGTCCTTGTCTGACCATCTTTTATAAGAGGTTTCACCCGCATGTATACAATCAGTAAAAAAACAAGATTAACAATTTTTTTGAAATAAGATTAGCATACTATAATCACAAGATTAACATACTATAATTAAAAACCGGAATTAGTTTACAAGGAAATTAAATTAATATGTACCTTGATATCAAGGAATCTTTGGCAATCATAAGGGGGATTATTAGATTCTTCTAGTTGAACTTAAGAAGAGTATTATGAAGGGATAAATTTAAGTGTAGTGAAAGCTACGCATCCAAAAGAACCACCACCATAAAGAAGCAGCCACCACCACTAAATGTAGCTTTTGTTGTTGTTGTTGATCCTTTGAGCCCAATTTATAAGGAAAGAATCCAGCATATTGACAAAAAGGTTATAAAATGAAGTTAACGACTCTCTATTTTTAGTAAAAAGCTTTAAATTGTATTAAAAGAGGATTAAATGAGGGAGGGTGAATTGAAGTACATATGTAAATTACAAGTGTTGACCTTTTCGTATATAGATAGTATATTCATTAGTGTTATATATTATTTGATCAAATAGTCAGGCCGGGTCGTAGCAAAAGTGATCAGATCAAGTGTTTCGCCACAAATTCCAGGGAACCGTCAATAAAATATCTCGATCGTACCACAACTGGAAATTTTTTATGTAACACCCGTACTATTCGCATGATGCATGCTCAAAGATGCATCATTGAACCAGATAAATACTCATCTTAATTAAGCTTGTGAAGCTTACTCCCGGATGCAATAGTTACCCATGTTGCTTTTTTAGAAGAAGCATTAATGATGTTGCGACACCATTATACTTTGATGCTTCCCAAAGGAAACATCATTGTACGTTTGTCCCTATGTTCCTTACCCAGGGAAGATTTACAAACAATATTTGTCGCGAAAGCAGGTGGTACTTGATGGGTATCCATCATCTCCAGAAATTTTAGGTGTAGAAATGTCAATTAGACATATACAGGGAGGAGGTGTTGGTTGAAAGTTGATGAGGCTTACCCAAGAAGCATCATAGTGCGACTGTACTAGTGCTTACTACAAGGAAGCATTACTTACCCTATATACCTTCCTCAAGGAAGCATTACTGTTGGAAATGGATGAAGCTTCCTCAAGAAAGTATTTTTTTTTCCCGTGGGTGCTTACCCAAGGAAGCATCAATTATGCATGAACTTGGGTATATCTTGCGAAAGTCTTTTTGGCCTATTTTCACCAAGCATTGCTCGACTTTGGCCATGCACTACGAGTTAGATTTAGTTGCTTGCCCCGCTGTTGATGAGGTACTGAGAAGGGTACGTAGGAAACCTCAATGAGTTGCAACATTATCGGTCAAACACTTTACCACTTATATCATCTAATTGCAAGGTGATTCCGACATTGTGGTAACTCATATTAATTGGCTCGGCGATGCAACACAAGAGATGATTGTTCACATACTTGATAAACACATGTTGCAGTCTATTCCTTGGATGCTCATACTTCATATAAAGCAATTCGAGGAAGGCATGCACCCAAGGAAAAAAACCTAAACCAGTATGCAAGTTAGAGAATATTGCATAAGTCGCTTCCATCACAAGGATAATGCAAGGCAAGTACGGCATGAGCCTGGCTGATGCACCCTTTGCACATGCAAGATCAGTGCATGCTTTCAGCAATATTGAGGACAAGTAAGGAAGATGGAAATAGGATTGCAATGGCATGTGTAAATCCAAGGCATTACCCTAATCCTGCACAGGACTAGGAATCCAGTGATGCACTTGCACTCTTCGTAGAACAAGGGCGAGTTGGAATGGTGTGGAAGCTACGTTTAAGACATCATGCTTACGAACCATGCTTGGGAAAATGGACGTGTATTTTCCAGGCGAGAATTGGAGTTTCAAGGCCCGATCATTGCATTATGAGTGGGACATCAGGGAGTTTCGGCATGCGCAGCTGGGCATTATGAGCGTAATTTTCTGGTCCATGACAGTTGCTATCAAAGCCAGGTCCCGAGAAAACACTAGGGACCGTGCATTATGGTTTTGTCAACGAGTATTTTGTATTTAGACTACATAATTTTCATTTAAAAAGGAAATAGTAAGTTGGAAGAGTATGAAAATTGTTGCGTTAATCGTGTTAGACTCAGTCTAGTATTATGAATTTTTCAGGCCTTAAATGCCAACCCACCAGATAGCTGGTGACCCGCAAGACCGTTCTGAATTGTAGGTAGACAATGAGACTGATCATCCCCATCCATTAGCTATAAATATGTGTGTTATTAGGAAGGCTAGCATCCCACTTACGAGTGGCAATCCGAAAGACTATTGGCAAATGGACAACGATGGCTTGCATCCGACTGCTCTGGTATTAGAGTTTAGTCCTCATAATACCGCGTTAAGAGTAATTTTTCATACTCAATGCCCTTTTCAACCATGAAATTTGGGTATTCTTGGTGTTACGGAAATGGACGCGCACTTAGGATCCTGTATTGAGATATCCTTTTGGAAATTCCGAGTATTTGGTATGATACACATGCTTAGGGGATTCAAATCGATATACTCGGTATTATTGTGGACTCTTTTAGGATTCCTGAGTATGCGGTATGGGACGGATGCTTAGAAAATCTTAATTATTGTCGAAATAGATTGAACAAAACCTTATGTGATTTCTTATCATCGTGGTACATGACATATGCTCCGAAAATCCAAACTGACAAATTTTGTCCATAATAGTTTTTGTTTTGAATTTTGGGGAAGAGATTCTTTAAAGGGGGTGTTACTTGGTGGGTATCCAGCCTCTCCAGAAGTTTTAGTTGTATAAATGTCATGAAGACATATATAGAGAGGAGGGTGTTGGTTGAAAGTTAAAAAAGTTTATAATGCTTACCCAAGGAAGCATCATAGTATGATGCGTGTCGTAGGTGCAATCAAATTAATTCAATATTTCCACTCAATTAAAAATAATATAATGGAAGTCAAGTTCGTTCCCACGAGGAGCAAGAGATCTTAGTTGTAAAAGTTGTCACGAAAGGGGGGTAAAAAAGCAAAATAAAAAAATAAACAAAGCAATTGAAATCGAAAGTTGAAAGATGAAAGCAATATGAGAGACAAGATCAAGGAATCCTTCTTCGTTACGAAACAATGATTAAAGTTATGTTCTTTTCTACTTGTTATTAGTCACAGATTATCACCAACCGTAGGATAGCAGGTCCGCTTAGCTAGCCCCAAAATCCCTAATTTCACTGAGTAACAGGTCCGCTTAGTTATCATATTCTATTCAAAAGAACCACCTTGAGGTCCGCTTACAAGATGTAATTCCCAGAATGCATTAAGATTTATGAATTTAGGTTTAGTACTAGTAGTTAAACTCGGTTCGCTTGGTTCACTTTCTAGCGTTGTTTCTACACACAATTGCTCCACGGAATCCCTCCGCAAGGTCTCGTGTTTTCTACTTGTGTAAAGTGTCGAGAACGATTACGTATTCCCTAACTTATACTAGATATAGATCAATTAACAAATCAATTTAGCGTGCACTCCAAACAATCTATCAATCAATCATGAATGTCTTTAAGATCACTCCTATTAGTAAAAACAATCGATAATCATGTGAAAAATCTCAAGATAGAATTGAAAACAAAAACTCAAATCATGTTAAGAACTAGAATTCATCCTCAATCAATAAGAAAATTAGCTACTCATGTTTTTGAAATTCACACAAATAATAATTATTAAAAGAAGAATTTTCAAATTCACACAAGTAATTAAAAAGAAAAATCTTAGAAAAGCAAGCAAAAACACAAGTGATGTGTGTGTAGAGAGGTGTGTAGAAGTTGTAGAAAACTTCTCTATTTATAGGCTTCAATATTCTCCAAATCTTCTAAGGAGTAGAATCCTTTTCCTTTTGCAATTCAATTTCCAATTCCAAGCTTTTCTCAACTCTTCCACCTTCTCTTTCCAAATTTGAGTCCAATTCTCCATCCAATTCCTAGCCCAAGTCTTCATACCCATCGAGAGAAGTCCATAGAAAATTCTGGAATTTTTGCTCGCCGGAAAACTGGGATTGTGGCCGGAATTTGGCCGGAAAACGTCACCACCGTCGCATGGAAATTTCTCCGTCGAGAGAATATTCGACGGAATATTTCGTCAGTCCTCGTTAGGACTAACGGTCAAAGTGGTCAACCTTAACGGTCGGTCGTCGGTCAACCGGGTCAAGTCGGAGGAGTCGGACTCGAGTTGGCTTCTTACTCGGTCTTACTCGGCTGAGTTGCGGGTAGATCGGTTCAACGAGTCAGCTGGGGTCGACTCGTCGAGCAGAAAATTCAACGAGTTTACTCTGTTTGTTGAGCTTTTCTCGGTAGATTTCGGCCGTTTTCTTGGGTCTTCTCACATGTGAGATCCTAGCATACATCTAAGCAATACATTCAAGATATCATCTTGATTCCTCTCTTCAAATCGATCCACAATCCCATCTCCCCGAGTCTTGAAATTCATCCTCATTTCTTCACAGAACCCATCTCTCATCAACGACTTACTCTCGATCTCTTCATCTTGACAATCAACAAATACCGATCTCCTTTACCGAGTTTAAATTGCACCAACAAACAGTTTGAACTTCCCCGGTATAACGTTCATCCCAATTCAAACGGCAACAGATTCCATTCTTCCCTGAGCCATCTCCATCTCAGTTCTTCATCTGTTGTAAAGCAGATACAAACCCATCTTTCTCCATCGATTTCTCTGACCAACCGCAGCATCATACCCATCATCTGAGCTTCTCTGAATTAATTGCAGCATCGATTCTCAGCTCGACCTCATACTCATCTCATTTGATCTCTAATCGATCCACCAGCATTCATCGGTCTCGGCCTTTCTTCTCTCGGTTCTCAACGGCGGTGGCTGCTGTTCTTCTCCCTCGATCTCTCGATTTGACGGAAATCCTTCACAAGCTTCCTCTCGATTTCACTCGGCGACGATCGCTTTTCTCCTTTTCTTCTCGGTTTCCGAGGATTGAAATGAATGAGAGATTGGAAAACTTCTCTCGATTAGGGTAGGATACGAAAGCTTGGGGCGGGTTTGGTTTCGGGTTTGGATCAAGATGCGTTAGGACCGACCCCGGTTGGATGCTACCCAACATAACCATCCTCTGGATAAGGGCTGCCCAATGTTAATAACACCCATCTGCTGAGTGATAAGGGGTACCCGAATGAGAGCCCCTTAACCACTCTTGGGCTCTTGATAGTGTTCGCCCGTAAAATGACCTTTTTGCCCTTTTGACTTAAATTGGGTGATTTCTTCTTCTTTTCCTCCGTGTGACTCCAAAGTAGCTATAAAACTCAAAACAAGCGTAAAATACATAATTTACAAGAAAAATAGCAAAGAAAGCATAAACTACTAGATAGTAAATTAGGTGTATTCTACACCTATCAAATTCCCCACACTTAGACTTTGCTAGTCCTCGAGCAAATCAAACTAAAAACTCACAACTTCAAAACGTTCAAGCGTCACAAGCATCCAAAGAGTTATGAGGACATAGAATTTCTGCATGCTAGTAATAAGAAGTTAGAAATACTAAAGAACATATTCTCATTCTTAAATGTTGAGTGAGAAATAACCACACCATAATGAGAAATGCGTGTTTGAGAAACGATCAATAAGCATTTCGCCTCGACTTCGCCTCACCAAAAAGGATTTTATGATAATTGCACTCAAAAGACGGCTTTTTTATGGTTCTCACATGTGTGCGGTAGGAATGAAGAGAAATCCTGTATCACGTTGAATGGTGGGAAGGATAACTTCCGAAATATTTTTAAAAACCCACATCTTTTAATATTTTGAAAAACCATTTTTCTGACGATCTCTAAGAAAGGAAATCAACCATTGTTTATCGAGGATAAGATTACTTACTTACCTTCACATCCGATCGCCAATTATGATAACACCACTCTCACGGCATCCAATAGAAACGTCTTCCGCTCCTCGTCTTTAACTTCTTAGTCTTCGGTTTCAACTATTGATGATAAACCCTTGAATTTCATAAATTCTTAACAATTTGTAACTCTTTTTACCTTAAAATCCTTGTCGCTTGAAACTTCCTTATATATTTTCCTTCCCCACGGCTTATTAACAAAACAAATATTTCTCTTGTTTTTCTCTCTTTTTTTCTTTTTTTTTTTTTTTTTTTTTTTTTTGAAAACAAGACAAATTAAATACAAAATAAATCATGGCCGTGGAAGAAGTATTTTACCGCTTGATTCTTCACAACTTGTATCGCCTTGAAATCATAAACTTCAAAAATTCTCACCTTTTAATTTTCTTCGCTTTCATGAATAAGTCTTCATACTTGGATATAAAATTACCTCATTGTATTGTAAGTCCTCAACATATATGTAAAAATCTGCTCTTTGTATGTTGCTTTACTTGAATTTGAAATTTGCTCTTTTTCTCGTTCCGTTGCTTATAAACCTTAAACTTTTCCAACTTTCCTTGTAGATTTTGATGTCGCTCCTTGTTGATGATGAGAGTGTTTCTATGGATCCGTTGTTGTCGCGAGAGAGAATGGTGCTAACTGCAAATCGAACTACAAGAAGGAAGCTTTCATCTATGGACGTCACCCTCATGATTGACAAAATTAGCACTCAAGAGATCAAAGAGTAGTGCTTCTATTGGTGGGAGGTTGGGTAGCTCACCATTCTACCCTAATTAACTTACGGTGACACACACTCAAAAGAAGCTCTTTAGTAGATGGAAGATTTCTGGTCGGTGCCTCTCATGATATGAATACAGGTAGTCTCCACTAATGATTGATCAGCAACTCTAATAATGCATTTCTCCTGCACCAAATTCGCATCACCGGCATGATTAAATCCATTATTTAACACTCTAACAAACAAGAAATCCGAATGTAGTTCTCTAACATTTCCAAGTTCAATTATGTCGGTCAAAATCTCTATGTAAACATACCTAGAAATATGCTAGGGACTCTAAAATCTTTAAAAGTTGGAATTTTTATGTAAAACCCCTTTTTTTTTTTTTTTCAAAATTTTTTAATTTTTTTGTAATTTTTGTTTTAAAAACATGCTTAACCACTCCCCCACACTTAAACCTTACATTGTCCTCAATGTAATTGAATCCTCCTAGTAAAGTCAAGGTGGGAAATTTTAACATGATAAGAAACAAGAAAAAGAAATAACAAAAAGCAAAAGGATAAGAAATACAAAACCGATGGGTTGCCTCCCATTAAGCGCTTGTTTTAAAGTCGACGGCCCGACTTAGCTCTTGCGGCATATTACTCCTCCAGAGGGAGTGCATCTCCAAATGAAAGTTCATCCAAATTCACATAAGCGATGTTCTCATAGTATGGCTTCAACCTATGGCCGTTGACTTTGGAAACCGAATTGTCTCGAAGACTAGTAATTTCAAACTGCACCATGAGAAAAAACATTAGTAACAACATATGGTCCAATCCAACGGGACCTTAACTTTCCAGAAATAGTTTAAAAGGCGAGAATGATATAAAAGGACTTTTGTCCCACAATGAAACTTTTACGAGAAATCATCTTGTCATGAAAAAGCTTGGTCTTTTCCTTGTAAATACGGCACTCTCGTAAGCATCATTGCGTATCTCCTCTAACTCATGTAATTGTAACTTCCTTTGTTTCCCCGCTTCATCATACTCCATGTTGAATTTCTTTATCGCCCAATAAGCCTTATGTTCAAGTTCAACCGGAAGATGACAAGCCTTACCATAAACCATCCTATATGGAGACATACCAATTGGTGTCTTATACGCCGTTCTATACGCCCAAAGTGCATCGTTGAGCTTAAAGCTCCAATCTTTCCTTGTGGTATTCACCGTTTTCTCAAGAATGGACTTTATCTCACGATTTGAAATTTCCGCTTGTACACTAGTTTGTGGATGGTAAGGCGTACCAATTTTGTGTGTTATGTTGTACTTCTTGAGGAGAGTGTGGAAAGCCTTCTTGAAATGTGAGCCTCCATCACTTATCACCACTCTTGGTGTTCCTTGCCTATTGAATATATTTTCCCTTACAAAATCACAAACAACTTGAGAGTCATTAGTCTTGGTGGCTCTAGCTTCCACCCATTTCGAAACATAATCAACGGCAAGAAGTATATAAAAATTCCCATTCGAATTGACAAAAGGGCCCATAAAATCAATACCCCACACATCAAAAATCTCAACGGCGAGAATTGGTGTGAGTGGCATTTGATTTCGAGCACCTAGATTGCCCGTTCGTTGACATCTATCACACGACTTACAAAAAACATATGAATCTTCAAACAAGGTGGGCCAATAAAATCCACTCTCGAGAACTTTGAGAGCGGTACGCTTGAACCAAAGTGGCCACCACATGCAAAAGTGTGGCAAAAGGAGAGAATGGATTGAAATTCGGAATTAGGCACGCACCTTCGCATTATTTGATCAACGCCATATTTCCATAAGTATGGTTCATCCCACACATATTGCTTAGCTACCTTCTTAAGTTTCATCTTTTGGAAATTAGACATTGTACTAGGTACTTTCCTTGTCACCAAGTAATTCACTATATCCGCATACCAAGGTGTTGATTCGTCCATGGAGAAAAGTTGTTCGTCCGGAAAGCGGTCATGTAATGGAAGTTCTTCTTGAGACATAACAAGTCTACTAAGATGATCCGCAACGGTATTCTCCACACCCCTCTTATCATGAATTTCTATGTCGAACTCTTGTAACAATAGGATCCACCGAATTAATCTTGGCTTAGCCTCTTTCTTCTTTATTAAGTGTCTTAGTGCGGCATGATCGGAATACACAATAACCTTTGTACCCACCAAGTATGATCGAAATTTTTCCAAAGCAAAAACTATAGCCAATAACTCCTTTTCCGTGGTAGAATAATTGATTTGTGCATCATTAAGGGTCCTAGATGCATAATAGATAACATGGGACAACTTGTCCACCCTTTGACCCAAAACGGCTCCAACCGCATAATCACTAGCATCACACATTAATTCAAATGGAAGATTCCAATCCGGTGATTTGATAATCGGAGCACTTGTCAACATCTCCTTTAATTTGTCAAAAGCATCCTCGCATTCCTTGTTGAAGTCGAAAGGTACCTCCTTTTGTAATAACTTGCACATCGGCATGGAGATTTTGGAGAAATCCTTGATAAACCGCCTATAGAAACCTGCATGACCAAGAAAAAGAACGGATTTCCCTCACCGAAGTGGGATATTGTAAGTTTCTTATTAAATCTATCTTTGACTTGTCCACTTCGAGCCCTTGAGAGGACACAATGTGACCAAGTACTATGCCGTGGTTTACCATAAAGTGACATTTCTCCCAATTAAGGACAAGGTTTGTGTCTATGCATCGTTTAAGAATTAGTTCAAGGTTATTTAAACAACCATCAAAAGAATTGCCATAAACACTAAAGTCATCCATAAATACCTCGATGATGCGCTCCACATAATCCGAGAATATACTCACCATGCATCTTTGAAAAGTAGCCGGTGCATTGCAAAGGCCGAACGGCATCCGTCTATATGCAAACGTTCCAAACGGACAAGTGAAAGTGGTCTTCTCTTGGTCCTCCTTGCAATAACAATTTGGTTGTATCCCGAATAACCATCCAAGAAGCAATAATAAGAATGCCCTTAACCGCTCCAACATTTGATCAATGAAAGGTAAAGGAAAGTGATCCTTGCGGGTTGCGGAATTAAGCTTTCTATAGTCAATGCACACTCTCCAACCGGTTTGAACTCTTGTAGGAACAAGTTCATCGTCTTGATTTCGAACAACCGTGACTCCGGATTTCTTTGGTACCACTTGAACCGGACTTACCCACATGCTATCGGAAATTGGGTAGATTACCCCACACTTAGCAATTTGAGTATCTCTTTTTCACAACCTCCATCATGGGAGGATTAAGCCGACGTTGAGCATCACGTACCGACTTCACGTTCTCTTCCATTAGAATCCTATGCATGCACATGGATGGACTAATACCTTTGATGTCCGCAATTGTCCACCCAATAGCCGTTTTGTGCTCTTTCAAGACTCTAAGCAAACGGTCTTCTTGTACCGGTGTGAGGTTCTTAGAAATAATCACCTAAGCTCATCTCCATCCCCAAGAAAGCATACTTCAAATGGTCCTAAGTGGCTTCAATTCTAGTTTGGGCGCCTTCACAATAGATGGTACAAGTACTTCATCATTCATGGGTAAAGAAATATAAGAAACATCACCCTTTTTAGCTTCTTGCAATGTCGCCAAAGCACCACACATCTCCACCAATTCCTTGGAGATTTCAACATCCAAGTTAGACAAGCCATGGACGTCCAATTCAATGCTCTTTTGCAACACCACATCAAGTTCATCCTCTTGGTTCAATTCCACCATTTGTTGCGCTAATGAATCAACCACATCAATGGAGTAAACGGAATGCACATCACTTGGGTAGCGCATGGCTTCAAATATGTTAAAGTGTATTATCTCCTTGTCAAATTCCATAGTGAGTGTACCCTTATCAACATCAATCTTCGTCTTTGCGGTCTTCATGAATGGCCTCCCAAGAAGTAAAGAAGTAGATGATCGGTTCTCATTGTTGTCCATATCCACCACGAAGAAGTCCACCGGAAAAATAAGCTCATTTACTTGCACTAGCACGTCTTCTACAAGCCCCTTAGGATATATGTTAGACTTGTTTGCCAATTGGATAATAACTCGCGTCTCTTTCAAAGGTCCAAGATTCAAAGAGTCATATATTTCGGCCGACATCACACTAATGGAAGCTCCCAAATCAAGTAAAGCATGTTCAAACCTTTGTTTACCAATAGTAATTGGCACCGTGAACCCACCGGGATCCGTGCACTTTGTAGGCATCTTCTTCAATAGCATAGCCGACGCACTCTCGCCAACTTTAGTAATTTCATTATCAAGCAACCTATCCTTCTTGATGCATAATTCCTTCATGAACTTGGCATACCTTGGAATTGTCTTAATGGCCTCAATGAATGGGATGTTGATTTCAATCTTCTTGAAGATATCCATAAGTGCCTTATCTTGAGCTTCTTTCTTGGATTTAGCAAAACGACTAGGAAAAGGAGGTGGAGTAGTGAAAGTAGGAACCGGTTCCTTGGATTGGTCTTTTGGTGTGGAATTCTCCTTTGGTGCGGTTTCCTCCTTGTCATTGACTACCTCTTCACTAACTTCCTCATGATGACTTGGTCCCTCCACTTGTCTTCCACTTCTTAAAGTAACCGCATTAACATTCTCTCTTGGATTCACAAACGGTTGTGAAGGAAGTTTTGTGGATGCTTGAGATTTCAATAAATTCACATCGGTCGCCAATTGTCCCATTTGAGTTTGTAAGTCCTTGATGGCCGAATCGGTCTTTTGTTGGTTTTGTTGGCTTTGTTGGAACATAGAAGTAAGACCTTGCATACCTTGCATTAACGCATTGAGCTTGTCATCATTCAAAGAATCACGCTCCTTGACTTGTTGTGGTTGAAATTGTTGTTGAGGTTGGAAACGTGATTGTTGAAAACCACCTTGTTACTCATATGGATTAGAAACCGCCGCTTGCTTGTTTGCATAACTAAAATTAGGATGATCCCTCCACCCGGGATTATAGGTATTGGAGTATGGATCGTACCTTGGCCTTTGATTTGGATATAAAGCATTCACTTGTTCGGTCTCACCATCCGGAATAATTACCGCGGCCATCCTTTGAATCATTGTCTCCATGTTACTCATCCTTTGATCAAGATGTGATGAAGAATCACTAACTTCATGCACTCGCCTAACCATTGGTTCATCCCTTGTGTAAAATTGTTGCGAGTTTGCCGCCATACTTTCAATCAACTCTCTAGCTTCGGTCAAAGTCTTGTTCATTAGTGCACCACCACCCGCGGCATCAGAAGAGACCTATCACTTGGGTGGAGAGCTTCATAGAAGTATTGGAGTATCATAACATCACTAAATTGATGGTGTGGACAGCTTGCCACCAACCTCTTGTATCGCTCCCAACATTCATACAATGATTCTCCCACTTGTTGTTTCAATCCACAAATCTCCTTGCGAATTTGAGTAGCTTTGGATGCGGGAAAATATCTCTCGAGGAAAAGTTTCTTCATCCCATTCCATGTTGTGATACTTCCGGAAGGCAAATAATATAACCATTCCTTAGCATTACCCGCCAAAGAAAACGGGAAAGCTTTCAACAATGCTCCATCCGCATTAGTCTCCTGGAAGCATAGCCATAACTATGGCATAAAAGTCCATAAGATGTTTATTTGGGTCCTCATTCACCATGCCATGGAACTTTGGTAACTCTCTAATCAACCCCGGTTTGATCTCGAAGGTTGAGTTAGTTTGGATACACCATTGTTGTGTGTCAAGCTTGTGAGAAGCTAGGTCCTTTAGTGTACGATCAGCCATTGTTTCTTCCTCTTTGTCCGAATCACTTGATGAAGAAGGAGAAAGTGGAGTGTTAATCGCACGAAGAAATCCTTTAGTTGAGTGCCGGGATCGAAGACGTATTGGACTCGGTCTACCCCTTTAAGCATTCACCAAAGGTATAACACCTGAAACAAGATTCTCACAAACTAAGTTAGATACGGTATAGAATCTAACAAAGCAAGAATAAAGCAAAAAGAAAAATAAAACAACTAAAAATCGCCCGTTGCTCCCCAGCAGCAACGCGCCAAAATTTGATGCGTGTCGTAGGTGCAATCAAATTAATTCAATATTTCCACTCAATTAAAAATAATATAATGGAAGTCAAGTTCGTTCCCACGAGGAGCAAGAGATCTTAGTTGTAAAAGTTGTCACGAAAGGGGGGTGTAAAAAGCAAAATAAAAAAATAAACAAAGCAATTGAAATCGAAAGTTGAAAGATGAAAGCAATATGAGAGACAAGATCAAGGAATCCTTCTTCGTTACGAAACAATGATTAAAGTTATGTTCTTTTCTACTTGTTATTAGTCACGATTATCACCAACCGTAGGATAGCAGGTCCGCTTAGCTAGCCCCAAAATCCCTAATTTCACCGAGTAACAGTCCGCTTAGTTATCGATTCTATTCAAAAGAACCACCTTGAGGTCCGCTTACAAGATGTAATTCCCCGAGAATGCATTAAGATTTATGAATTTAGGTTTAGTACTAGTAGTTAAACTCGGTTCGCTTGGTTCACTTTCTAGCGTTGTTTCTACACACAATTGCTCCACGGAATCCCTCCGCAAGGTCTCGTGTTTTCTACTTGTGTAAAGTGTCGAGAACGATTACGTATTCCCTAACTTATACTAGATATAGATCAATTAACAAATCAATTTAGCGTGCACTCCAAACAATCTATCAATCAATCATGAATGTCTTTAAGATCACTCCTATTAGTAAAAACAATCGATAATCATGTGAAAAATCTCAAGATAGAATTGAAAACAAAAACTCAAATCATGTTAAGAACTAGGAATTCATCCTCAATCAATAAGAAAATTAGCTACTCATGTTTTTGAAATTCACACAAATAATAATTATTAAAAGAAGAATTTTCAAATTCACACAAGTAATTAAAAAGAAAAATCTTAGAAAAGCAAGCAAAAACACAAGTGATGTGTGTGTAGAGAGGTGTGTAGAAGTTGTAGAAAACTTCTCTATTTATAGGCTTCAATATTCTCCAAATCTTCTAAGGAGTAGAATCCTTTTCCTTTTGCAATTCAATTTCCAATTCCAAGCTTTTCTCAACTCTTCCACCTTCTCTTTCCAAATTTGAGTCCAATTCTCCATCCAATTCCTAGCCCAAGTCTTCATACCCATGAGAGAAGTCCATAGAAAATTCTGGAATTTTTGCTCGCCGGAAAACTGGGATTGTGGCCGGAATTTGGCCGGAAAACGTCACCACCGGTCGCCTGGAAATTTCTCCGTCGAGAGAATATTCGACGGAATATTCCGTCAGTCCTCCGTTAGGACTAACGGTCAAAGTGGTCAACCTTAACGGTCAGTCGTCAGTCAACCGGGTCAAGTCAGAGAGGAGTCAGACTCGAGTTAGCTTCTTACTCGGTCTTACTCAGCGAAAGGCGAGTGTGAGATCGGTTCAACGAGTCACCGGGTCGACTCGTCGGAAGCGAAAAAATTCAACGAGTTTACTGTTTGTTGAGCTTTTCTCGGGCCGATTTCGGGCCGGTTTTCTTGGGTCTTCTCCCTGTGAGATCCTAGCATACATCTAAGCAATACATTCGGCATATCATCTTGATTCCTCTCTTCAAATCGATCCACAATCCCATCTCCCCGAGTCTTGAAATTCATCCTCATTTCTTCACAAACCCATCTCTCACCAACGACTTACTCTCGATCTCTTCATCTTGACAATCAACAGGCGCCCGATCTCCTTTCGAGTTTAAATTGCACCAACAAATTGCCTTGAACTTCCCGAAGATAACGTTCATCCCCAATTCAAACGGGCAATGATTCCATTCTTCCCCAGCCATCTCCATCTCGGTTCTTCATCCGGTGTAAAGCGAGATACAAACCCATCTTTCTCCATCGATTTCTCGACCAACCGCAACATCATACCCATCATCCAGGCTTCTCGAATTAATTGCGGCATCGATTCTCGGCTCGACCTCATACTCATCTCATTTGATCTCTAATCGATCCACCAGCATTCATCGGTCTCGGCCTTTCTTCTCTCGGTTCTCAACGGCGGCGACAGCTGTTCTTCTCCCTCGATCTCTCGATTTGACGGAAATCCTTCACAAGCTTCCTCTCGATTTCACTCGGCGGCGATCAGCCGCTTTTCTCCCTTTTCTTCTCGGTTTAGGAGGATTGAAATGAATGAGAGATTGGAAAACTTCTCTCGATTAGGGTAGGATACGAAAGGCGGGGCGGGTTTGGTTTCGGGTTTGGATCGGGATGCAGTTAGGGCCAGACCCGGTTGGATGCTACCCAACATAACCATCCTGCGGATAAGGGCTACCCAATGTTAATAACACCCATTTCTTTGAGTGATAAGGGGTACCCACAGAATGAGAGCCCCTTAACCACTCTTAAGGCTCAGGATAGTGTTCGCCCGTAAAATGACCTTTTTGCCCTTTTGACTTAAATTGGGTGATTTCTTCTTCTTTTCCTCCGTGTGACTCCAAAGTAGCTATAAAACTCAAAACAAGCGTAAAATACATAATTTACAAGAAAAATAGCAAAGAAAGCATAAACTACTAGATAGTAAATTAGGTGTATTCTACACCTATCATAGTACGACTACACTATTATGCTATGGTGCTTACCCAAAAAAGCATCGCTGATCCTATGTAGCTTCCTCAAGGAAGCATTACTGTTGGAAATGGATGAAGCTTCCTCAAGGAAGCATAATTTTCCCTAGGTGTTTACCAAAGGAAGCATCAGTTATGCACGGCCTTGTGCATATCTTGCGAAAGTCCCTTTGGCATTGCTTGGCTTTGGCCTTGCAACATGAGTCGAATTTAATTGATTGCACCGACGTTTATGAACTAAGGTCAGTGCTTGACCACTTCAAGGTACGGAAAAGGGTACATAGGCAGCCGAAATGAGTTGCACCATTAGTGGTCCACCATTTTTTCGCTTTTATCATCTAATTGTGAGGTGATTGTGACATTATAATAACTCACAATCTGGACTGGGAAGGCATGCACCAATTGTGGACTTGGAATTTAAAAGGAAAGGAAGCTAAACCAGTATGCAAGTATGGATTGAGCCTGACTGATGCACCCTTGACACAAGCAAAATTTGTGCGCGCTTTCAGAAATGCCGAAGCTAAGTAAGGAAATTGTAAATAGGCTTGCAAGTCCAAGGCATTTCCCTTTGTCTGGACAAGACTTGGAAACTAGTGATGCATTCAAGAATGCATCAACAATAGCATTTATGGCCTTTCACCCTTCGCAGTACAAGGGTGAGTTAGAACGATGTGAAAGCTACATTTAAGGCATCATGCTTGCAAAGGCAAATGGGCATGTATTTGCATGGAGATAAGTGAAGTTTTAAGGCGCGGTCATTGCGTTACGAGTGGCACATAGGGGAGTTTCGGACTGCGTGGATGGGCGTCGTTGCCATAATTTTTCACTTTGTCTTATTTTATATTCTCATTAGAAATCCGTACGAAGGGATATTATTGTGAATTACATTGTCTTTTGTGAGATCCATAAGCTAAATTGATGATATGTTGTTGAAACTCGTACGTTAATCATTCCATATTATAAGTAAAACTTTTAAAATCTTTTATCAATTAAACTATTATTAACCATTACTAGTCCCTACATAAGGATGCCATTAAAATCAATACCTGAACAGTTTTTGAATGCAAATAATAATCGAATAACCCCCACCAAAATCGAATGCCCTGATGAAGCTATAAAAAATATTGCTCCGAACTTAACAATGCAACATTTACATTGTTAATTAAGTATTGATATGTGATGTGAAAAAGCGGGGGTCTAACAACCAAACCCAATATTTTGTTCGGCAATATGTATGGACTAAATCCGATATGATTCCAATAGAATCAACTAAACAATAAGACTCAATCAATGGAAATATATCCAAGAGTTATATCTCAATTTCTCAATACAATCTGCAATCGAATAGAAAGAGTTCTGTGAGCCTGATTGATATGAGAAATAACTTGAACGGTACCAAAGACCAATGTTCAAGTGTCAATAAATTTATATCAACAACCAAAGGTTGGATTATCTAATTGATTGAACTGCGCACAACCTGTGATATTTCAATTATATAGAAAATATAATGCGGAAAAGAAATAACACAGACACCCGAAATTTTGTTAACGAGGAAACCGCAAATGTATAAAACCCCCGGGACCTAGTCCAGATTTGAATACCACACTGTATTAAGCCGCTACAGACTCTAGCCTCTTGCAAGTTAACTTCAGACTGGAATGTAGTTGAGCCCTAACCAATCTCACATTGATCAAGGTACGGTCGCGTTCCTTACGCCTCGAATCCCAATGGGACTCTACGCATTGATTCCCTTAGCTGATATCACCCATGACTAAGAGTTGTTACAACCCAAAGTCGAAGACTTGATAAACAAATCTGTCTTACACAGAAAAGTCTATTGAATAGATAAATCTGTCTCCCACAGAAATACCTAAGAGTTTTGTTCCGTCTTTTGATAAATCAAGGTGAACATGAACCAATTGATACACCGTACTTATATTCCCGAAGAACAGCCTAGTAATATCAATCACCTCATAATAACTTAACCGTATGGTAGCGGAACAAGTTATTGTGGAATCACTAAGAATGAGACGAAGAGCTTTGTGAGTATTTTTTATCTTACCTATCGGAGATTAAATTTCGAGCAAATATTAGAGAAGATAGTACTCAATACGATAGAAAAAAGTAAGATCAGAACACACAACTACAGAGAAAATAGTTGGGTCTGGATTCAGAATCCCAATGAAGTCTTTAAGTCGTTAACCTATAATGGTTTTAGGAAAAACCTAGGTTAAAGGAGAATCGACTCTTGTCGTAACTATTATCACACAGGAGGTGTGGGGATTAGGTTTCCAGTTGCTAGAATTTTCCCTTATATAGTCTTCAAATCATGGTTTGATAACTTTGGGACAAAGCAATCAATATTCACCGTTAGATGAAAACCTGATTAGATTCAAGCTGATATCTTTCCACCATTAGATGGTCTTAGCTTGTTACACACAAATGAAATGTACCTTCATTTAGATTTGGGTAACCGTACCTAAATGTGTACACTTAGTTGGCTCAACAATAGTTAACCGAAGTTAGCCATATGAACACTTTCATATCAACCTTGTTCATCTTAACACAACTAGTTCAAATGACTCAAATGAAACTAGTTATAGACTTTTATATTCTCATAGAAGTATACAAGACACAATTGAAGCAAAATCGGTTTGATTCACTCGAATCAATTCATGAACATTATAGCCACGGTTTGCAAAGATTGCATTCCTTATTATATAAATATATTTGTTCATGAGTATGTAAACATACTTAACCGGTTTTAGAACTTAACCCACGCAAGTATGCAAACGGGTACGCATGCTTTAATTCCCGGACTTGGTCTTGTTCGCCAGTATGCAAACGTGTACGCATACTGTCGTTCATGATCTAACTCAGTTGAAATCAGTACGCATACGGATACGAATACTATAGTCCCGGACTTCAACTGTTGAATCAGTACGCATACGCGTATGCATACTAAATTCTCGGACTTGGAAATACACTTGCAACAGTTAGCATACAAGTACGCATATTGTGTTATATCCAATCAATGGTTATTTTTTCCAAACTCCCATTTTAATTATTGAAACATTCTTAGAAGACGAGAATAGTTGTCTCACACAAACTATTAACTTCAAAGCAATTTTCAAGTGATCAAATGATCAATACAAAACATTCCGAGTCTACATCAAATGACTGTCTCACACAAATCATATAAGATGTTACCAGGTGATTTTCACATGATCATCTTTTGACTTTCGTCAAGAATAAAAGATCAACTTGGTTAAATCGAAAGCTTACCAACACATATTTCGAGAAATATGTAAGCGAGTTAAACTCAACTCGAAATATTAAATATGTATAATTTAAAGTCTATATAGCTATACGACTTTGTCTCAATAGGAGATAGAATAGAAATAGACTTATGAGTGATAAATGAGTTCAGGTCTCCACATGTTGATGAAGTTCCACAAGCTCCTCTTAGTAATTCTTTGTTTTCAATCGATGAACGTCGTGAAGTCCAAAGCTCAACAACACATTCTATCCTAATCCGAGACATAGCTATAAGTAGACTATAAATCAAGACTTATAGTTTTGACAACTAAACATGACAAACAAGCTTGAGATAGCAATGCTTGCGAGTTTGATCGAGCAGTGCTCTAACAATCTCGCCCTTTTTCAATTTTAGTGACAAAACTATCAATACATATAGATTACAAAATAAATAGAACTTTGTAGCTTCTCATCCAAATGCCTGATTTCCTTGGTTCTTCAACATTACTCGAAATCTTTGTCACTTCCAAGTACTCCAGTGATTCTGAACGTGTTCAACTCAACATCATAGTTGTTGAAGATCCGTAGCTATAACAATATATAAAAACAAGATGTTTTCGTATTGTTATACAGTGTCATAGTATTATTACACAATATCAAAGCTCAATTGTATCACAACTTTGACAATAATACTATGGTGATATGTATCACCTCCCCTTAGTCAATATTTCCTCACAATAAAAACCAGTCCCCCTTACATAATGATCCGTAAACCATATGTATATGTAGTGTGAACTACAAATAATTCTCCCCCTTTTTGTCAATATAAATTGGCAAAGGTATGAAAACTAGCGGGATCATAATGAAATTCTCAAAGAGATACTTCATGACTAAAAGAGAACATATCAACTTTGTTTCGATGATTTCACATAGTCGAAACTTAGTGTATTCATCAAGGAGTTTATAAAGATACAAGATAACTCCTACAATATTCCACAACCGCACTCCCCACAAAGATTTGGCAACTAAGCACAAGTTCAATTAAGAACTCTCCCCCATAAAATGTCATTCCCGAAAGAACAACAAGAGCGACCTTACTTTTACAAGAAAAGAAGGATTTCTTTGGACATTAACAAATTACATGAAACATGAATTTGTATCCAGAAAACTCAATTAAATTAATCACAAGAGAACCCATGATTAATTTAGTCGTAAATTCTCAACATAAGAGAACTTACGGAGTCGTACAATACTTTCACATAGAAGTGGATCAGGGAAAGATCAATAATGCGGAATATACAAAATTTCATTCTATCTTTTATCAATATTTGCATAATGACATATAATAGACTTAACTTTTGACAAATATGGGACAATCATAGTTCACGGACATAAACACACAAATCCCATAACAATATTTTTGCAATATATAAAACCAATAAAGATTAAATACTGCAAAATCATCTTCCAAATAACTTAGAATTTAAATAAATAAATCTAAAAACATTGCAAGATGAAATCGTTGGCAGTAGCTATGTGTAATCACAACAATTGCTATTACAAACCCTAGATATCCTTCTTAAAACACAAGAATAAATTCTCATAAGACGTTTCCTAGACATTAAGACCATTGAAAAATTCTTTATCGTCCCCGAACTCCTTGTCGTCAACAGCCATTGGAACATAAGGTTCATGAAGAAAGGAGTCAATTCCAACAAACCTTTTGAATTTCAAGAGTCCTTAAAAATATATCCTTTATTTGTTGCATCTCCATCCTAGATTCTTTCAACTGTTCAAGAACACCCAAAAACTTCCGAAGATTTGAGGGGTTAGCCCTTGGTTTCTTCATATTCTTCTTTTTTATCTTTAAAGTTGTAGATGGATGAGGCTTACCTTTTTCCTTCATGATTGATGTCTTAGCAATCATATTAACATCTTTTCTATCAGAAGATATAATGCTTGGAGTCTCCATTCCAATACGGAATTGTGAGAGAAATACATAATTAAAGCTCTAGAAGCAATCTTGTGATAAAAGAGTTTTCAGGGAAGGAAAAAGGAATTACGGAACCTAAATATAGAGTAAGTAGAATTCACGTACGACCAACTCTAAACCCTAAACAAGGTAGAATTGTCGATTTTAACCCTCTTTTAATAACCAAAAGATGGTAAACCATTTTGAAAAGACGAGGTTACCCAAATATACCACAATCTTAAACTTTTCCACCTATAAGTCCTCTTACCGAAAGTGATTGTCTATGGACTGAGTCGAGACAATACAACTAATAGGTATTCACACTTTGTGTGATGGATACGAGATCGAGACAATACAACAATCAAAGTGTGATTACTTGATAATAGTTTCAGACTTAACCAAACTCTATAGGATCACTATCAAGTAATATGGAGTTAATGTTTGTGTAATTTACTTTAAATTATAATAACAAAAATTATAACAGCGGAAAACAAAAGTAAAAGACACGGCAAAATTTTGTTGACGAGGAAACCGCAAATACAGAAAAACCTTGGGACCTAGTCCAGAATTGAATACTCTCAGAATTAAGCCGCTATAAAAAATCAAACCAACTTCGTATAGTTGAGACCAAGCAACTAAACCTATAGTTCACCTAGTTTCTTCAGTATCCCTGCGCTTCCGACATTCGATAAGTGCACGCACTGGAACAATTCCTTTGGATCTAATTCCAAATAGTAAAGGAACAACAAATCTGTTCGGTAACAACTCTATTCAATCTCAGTGATATGAGTTAGACAAAGGCTCTTATGTTTAATCCAATAAACTCCTTTGTCGGGTTTAGATCTATCTATCCAACAACTACAAAAGTAGCGGAGTTTAAATATTGCAATCAAATATAGAATCTACCAAGATACTATATAGCGATGCCGATCTACGCAACTAATCAATCAAATCTATCAAGGATAAACCGATTATAGTTGGATCCCAGCCGATCAAGTTTTGTGCACACCAAAGATTATGAAACCAATAAGAAATCTTCAATCACGCACAGAACGGAGTCTGTTAACAATGGATTATCACAAGACGTCTTTAGATCTACAAAGAGTTCTAAAGATCCCGTCGACACTTCAATCTAGTTTGAGTGAATATTATATCGAAGAGAAGATTCTCAAGAATAAACAAACTAGGTGCAATCAAGTTCAAACAACCGTTAGTCAATCAAATCAAATCGAAACTAATATAAGTTTCCCCCCCTACGGTACTCGTAGGGCTTCTTGATCCCAGAAGTCTTTAAATGAGCGGTCGTAAGAGATTTCGCCTAATTAGGGTACTTTCCTCTCTAAATAGACGGCTCCACCAGTAACAACACAACAAGGTAGTTTTGCTGGCTCTTAGGATAGTTTGCTCGAAATGCAAAATTGGGTATTTATAGACCAAGGAAGTTTGGACACCAAGGAATTTCCAAAACCAAAATATTCTTAAGATATGCAATAAATGCCCAAATCGGTTTTCATAATTCCCTAGAAATGCTCGTCAATATTAACTTAGAAATATCACAAGAAAATCTCCAATTAGTAAATGCAATTACCAATTTTTATTTTCGAGAGATATGCATTTTAATTCTTTGGTAATTAAAAGCATATAAAATTAATAACCTTAAATAAAAGATTCTCAATTTATTTCGGCCCGGGATCTCCTTGAGTCATTAAGGAATATCTTTGAATAATAAAAGATAAGAGTTACTGAACATGTTCAAAGTATGTCGACACCTTTTTCTTTGTAAATCCTTTTTCATATTGATAATCTTGGAACCGATTATACCACACTTCCAAACAAGTTTAGAATTGGTTCATCTGACTTCCAAGAACTATGTGATTGATCAAATATCAATACACTAATCATGGGTTTATGATTCTACCAAACACAAGGATCGGTTCTACCTTAATATGGTTACTGGGACCGGTTACATTAGTTATCAGGATCGGTTACGTCAATTACCAGGACTGGTTACCATATTCTCATGGTATTACTTGTGATCGGTTACACTAGTCACTAGGATCGGTTACACCAATTACCAGGACCGGTTACGCCAATTACAAGGATTGATTATAACTCTTTTGTGATTGGTCATACCAATTACCAGGATCAGTTACACCAATTACAAATATCGATCATACCATCTAAGGTGATTACTTAGGATCGATTACACTAATAAAAGTCATACCAATACATAAGTCAGGCATTGTGACTAGTTTTACCAAGATACATAACAAGTTATGATCGGTTCTATTAACTCACACATGTTGGTAATCCAAAGATATGCAATGAATAACAATACCAATAAGCCTAGCGATTTCCCTTTCTATTCATAAAACAAGTTCATGAATGTACTTCCTTTAAACAAAATGTAAACATTGTTTCCTAGGATGAAATGTTCACCTTTACCCATACACATAATCACAATAGCATTCATACGATTATGTCGATGTCTTATATACGAAGTTCAAAAGATAAGCGTTATACTTCATATTCTAATTCCTTAACACTATGTCTACTAGAGTATAATCATTCACGACTTCTTGTTATGTTTTCAATATAACACGACTTGAAAGATACGTTAGGAATGAAACAGTTCAAGTCACAATATTACTAACCTCAAGAGGAAGGATGATGTCGTCGATGTATCTTATTACTTCTTCACATTTTTCAAGTATTCGAGTAATACTTGTATGTCTCATAATCCTAATCTTTCTAGCCTAACCTATACGAAGTTGTCTCTAGTATATAATCAAGCGACTCTTTAATTGAGTTTTGATTCACTAAAATATGACAACCAAACTTGACATACCAACGCTTGGTGGGTTCAGCCGAGCTATGCTCTAACAATCTCCCCCTTTGTCAATTTTAGTGACAAAACTCTTAATACATATGGATAAACAAATTACAAAAAATTCATTATACATACGCTTGATTCCAAGTTTCAACAACACAATAACCTGCATATATTAAATCCATAAATGACGTTGTTGACATTTAATAACAAAGCTAATAATTCCCCTAAAGGTGATATAGGTAGATTTTCAATCCGCACATCTTTGTTATTTCCCTTTTGTAGTCCAAATAACTACAATCATCATATGATATTTTTTTCCCCCTTAGTCAATGCTTTACTCTTTCATTAAATATAACGTTTAAGCACAATTGTCCTTTCCTAAGTGATTACAAACCACTTGTTTACTCCATATATTTCTCCCCCTTTTTTCCACAAAATGACAAAGGTCCGAGCAAATACCAAAACCGAAAGGATCTTACAAATCTAAAAAAATTGTACAACCTATAAGAGTTAAGAATGAAGGTTTCACATACCATTTTAGACAAGCATCTAACCTGGTGCATACGCACCGGATATTTTGCAAATGGAATTTAGGAAACACTTTAAATGAAGTGATTTGCAATGAGCTAGTCTTTCTCCTAATTGAATCTTTTATGCTTGGGCATCATGGTTTAACGTCCAGTTAACCGTCCATGCCTATAAAGTAAATGTGTTCCCAATTAGGTGTATTGTAGCAAGTTCTATAATCCCGTGCAAATGCATGAGCTAGTTCAAGAATGTGGTTCAAGCATGATCGGTCATTTTACAAAATCGAAAATATATACAACTCAAAGGTGACTCCAATATTCCTCTATAATTCAAGTTAACTCCAAATTTAATAGGTTCACAATACTATGACAAAAGATTCATTTCGGATCATTCAACATTCATCAATCGATCCACAGCTTCATAGACGACAATTAAATCTGGAATAAAAATGAAAAAAAATGACAACCATAAAATTGGCGTTTTCTGATCGTCTCCAATTACCCATACGATAAAAATTCAAGTTAATAAATTTAGGTTTCTAAAAAAGATATCCTAATTCACAAATCCACAGATAGACGAAAATAAAGAGGACAACCATAAAATTGATCCAATACATTTTGAAATAAGAGGTTTCTATAATGGGGTAATTATATCTAAAATTCTATCAAACAATATACACTGTTGTTTTATTTTCTTCATCTCATGTTCGTGCAACCCAGGATATTGTTTAAACATTAAAACGGAATCATGTTCTTAAACGACCTTCTTTACGGGTCAACTGGTACCGCAGCATACCTCATATGGCTGCAGATATTTTAATCAAGATTCTTAGTTTGTAGTTGCTATCGGTTATCTTTATGATTGGATTGAATTACTCAACGAACATTAACGATTCAACCTGGGCACCTTAACGTCTTAGTGAACTTATAATTATGCCTAATGGATGATTTAACAAAGTATGGTACATGTCTCTAATGCACGTACATAAAATATCATGCCAACGAAAACTTAATGAATGTACATTGTTGTTTCCTCTCTTGCGAACCTCATGTACTTTTCATCCTTATGAAAACTATGCTTCAAGTTCAGAATTTTTTTGTGAGGGTTGAGAAAAAAATCAACAGTCACATCAAGCCGTAGTATAAAAGTTATGCCAAATATGAAAATACACATACACATAGAGAAATGATAGCTACTTGATTGCATATTACTGTCAATTGCTAATGCTTAACATGTTGTACAGAAAGAAAGTTCACAAATTGGAAAACGGAAGAACAATCGCATAGCTTCTACCACGTACCAATGAAGGGAGAGAAGGAAAAGTAATAGGAAGAGAAATTAATGACTCAATCCTTACCACTTTTCCATAGCTTTCTGAACCGGTCATACACACTCAAACATACTCGTCCACGATTTGTTTCTCCGTTTTCATCTCTGGAGAAAAGAAGTTTGGTTGTGTTCTAAACAACTTTAGTATGTATAACAGTTCACCAAAAGTGGGGGTCCAAAAGGCGTATTTTTTTTTGTTGATACATAATGGTTGATCAAAACAGGTATTGACTCAAACTTAAGTCATACTGTTTGGCTATGGACGCAGCCTTTCGTAAAAAAAAATTCTTCATCTTCAGATCTGTACATCTTGATTTCATGTGGCAGCCTAAATTTTCAGAAGTCATGGGATCTAATTTGGAGTCTCCACGTCAGCATAACTCTTTGTTCTTTTTCATGAAAACAAACCCAGGGTTATGCAACGTTGTATTTCATTTTTACGTGGTTCCTTGGATATGTGTTCTCATAACCGATTATCAGACAATGAGGTATGAATTGTATGAAATATTTTGCAGGGAAATCATTTTTAAGGAGTTGTTTTTTTGAAAAGGGCAGGTAAATTTTTGAAGGAGCTACTTTTGAAAAGACACGCAAAGGGTTATGCTACAGGTATGTCTTTTAAATGATGATGACATGGCGATGATTTGTCAAAACGTGATTACATGGCCGATTACGTGGCTTCACCACAAATCAAATTTTTTATAGGGACGCCATGTGGCATTTTGGGGGCCCCTTATTATAAAGAAAGATAACCAATATCAAAACCGAAACTACAAGTAATTTGGTTTTAATATGTTATCAAGGAAATAATTTCCCGAAGCAATTTTCCCTAATAGTTTAACAAAATTGACTAAGAAACTTAGTTCCCTTGCTAAACAGATTGCACAAATACAATCGCTTATTTCGATAAGACCAAAATAAAGATCAGAATTGACTTTATTTCTCTCATCAAGCTCTAATTATTCAGACAATAACTTAGACCTAGACAAGACAAACACTAGGTTAGTTAACTAATATTTCTTGTCAAGGCATTCGATTAGACTTTAATAACTGAATCCTTTACTTTGATAAGTCTAACTAAGATCAGAATTAACTTAATTTCTCTTATCCGGAATCAAATTGGACTAAACAAATGATCCCGTATTTTTTTAAGCCATAAACAATACATACAAACCAAATAAATTTACTTGCACAATTATTTCTCTTAACCGGAAGCAATTGAAACAAACATAGACATTAAAGCACCCTTGATTGCAATTGCAAGAAATTTCGTTAAGTCTAAAACAATTGATACCAAAAAATAAAGAAAGATATCAAACTAGTTTTCTTAACCGAAAACAATTGAATCACACACACACATACATCCATACACATAATGGAATCAACATCAATTCTACCGAATTTTGTTAAGCAAAAGCAAAATATATGCAATAAACTCAAGCTTTTCTTAAACAGGAAAAACGATTAACTAACAAATTCGTTACCTCAGATTCCACATCCTCTTCTCCCCAGAAAGATATATCATTAAGCGCAAGTTCAAGTTAGAACTCTCCCCCATTGTGTTGTCATCCTCTCGCAAGAACAAAAGACCAGTGAAATGTTGAATCGGTTTTAACTAATGCGTGCCAATAGCAACAGTTGAAAACCGTAATCATAAGGTACTAGTGTACCTTAAAAATGCCAATAGATTTCCTTAGATTTTCAAAGGTTTCCCTATCTAATGGCTTAGTGAGAATATCATCTAGTTGACGTTCAGAGGGAACATATTCTAGTTTGATAACTACATTCTCATACAATTCCCTGATAAAATGATATCTAATATCAATGTGTTTAGTACGAGAATGTTCTACAGGATTTTCTGTTAGACGAATGGCACTTGAGTTATCACAAAGAATACTCATAGTTGGAATGTTTATGCCATAGTCAATGAGCATTTGTTTCATCCACGGAAGTTGGGTACAACATGTACCGGCAGTAATATATTCCGCTTCATAGGTCGATAAAAACTGTGAGTTTTGTTTCTTCCTATGCCAGGCCACAAGGTTTTGACCAACATAGAAATAGCCACCAAAAGTGCTTTTTCGATCTTCTATACATCCTGCCCAATCATCATCTGAATAGGCAACAAGACTGTTGTTCGTATCCATATAATATGATAAAACATAATCCAGTGTACCATTAACACATCTTATGATTCGTTTCACAGCTTTTAGATGTGATTCTTTAGGATTTGCTTGAAACCTGGCACAACATCCACACTGAAGGCAATGTCCTCCAGCCTTGTTGCGATCAAGTATAACAAGCTTCCTATCATAAATCGGTATAATTTTTGATCAACCTATTTTTCTCATGGACTGGACTGAAGTTTTCCAGTAGTTGGCATTGGGGTTGCCATAGGTGTTGCACCTCTTAGCTCAAATTTTTCAACCAAATTCCTTGCATATTTTTCTTGGGAAAGAAAAATATTGTCATTTTGTTGTTGTATTTGCAAACCAAGAAAATATGATAATTCTCCAACATTACTCATTTCGAATTCTCCACTCATAAGGTTTAGGAATTCATCTGTTAGATATTTTTGAGGTGGATCCATAGATGATATCATCTACATAAATTTGTGCTACAAGAACATTCTTTCCATTCCACTTGGTAAAAATTGTCTTATCAGCACCACCTCTAGAAAATCCTTTTTGAAGTAAAAAGGGAGTTAACTTATCATACCAAGCTCTCGGGGCTTGTTTTAGGACATATAAAGCCTTTTTGAGTTTGAGGACATGATGTGAAAATAATGGATCTTCAAATCCTTTTGGTTGAGCAACAAAAAATTCTTCTTTTAAATCCCCATTGATAAATGCAGATTTAACATCCATTTGAAAAAGTTTTATCTTAAGATTACAGGCATAAGAAAGTAAAAGTATAATTGATTCTAAACGAGCAACATGAGCAAAAGTTTCATCAAAGTGAATACCTTCAATTTGCAAATATCCTTGTGCAACGAGTCTGGCTTTGTTTCGAACAACTGTTCCAAATTCGTTTGATTTGTTCTTGAAAATCCACTTTGTTCCAACAATATTTATTCCTTCTGGTTTAGGAACAAGTTCCCATACTCCTTGCTTTTCGAATTGGTTAAGTTCCTCATGCATTGATCTTACCCAAGCAGGATCACTGAGAGATTCTTCAACATTTTTTGGTTTCATTGAGGAAAGAAAGCAAGTGTAGTGACAGACATTATGGAGTTCCCTTTGAGTCATAAATCTAGCGTTGGCATCTCCTATGATATCTTCGGGGGAATGTCTTTGATGCACCCACTTAGCAGGTTTGTGGACAATATTTTCAGTATCATTGGGTTGTTCAACAATACTATCATTATCATCTTTATCATCAATGTTACTAACAAGAGGAACAATTGTTGGTTCTTCTTCAATCTGTTTATTCTTTACTAACAGTTTGAAGAAGGAGGAAGCTTCTGCTTGACAATATGATTGTCTTGATGAAAGTCATTAATGTCATCAATAACAACATTAATAGATTCCACCATTACTTTGGTTACGAGATTATATACTCTGAATGCACGACTATCAGAAGCATAGCCAAGAAAAATTCCTTCATCACTTTTGGAATCAAATTTTCCTCTATGTTCTCTGTCCTTAAGTATATAGCATTTGCTTCCGAAAACCCTAAAATAACTCAGATTGGGTTTTCTTCCATTGAAAAGACGAGGGTACCCAAATATACCTCAATCTAAAACTTTTCCACCTATAAGTCCTTTCTCTGAAAGTGATTGTCTATGGAATGAGTTGAGACAATACAACTAATCGGTTCACACTTCGTATGATCGTCTATGGATACGAGATCGAGACAATACAACAACGAAGTATGTTTACTTGATAATAGGTTCGGACTTAACCAAACACAATAGGATTGCTATCAAGTAAATATGAATTAACGTTTGTGTATTTTACTTCTAATAATAATAAAAACAATTATAATTGAGAAAATAGAAAAGTAAAAGACACAACAAGATTTTGTTAACGAGGAAACCGCAAATGCAAAAAACCCCGGGACCTTGTCCAGAATTGAATACTCTCAGGATTAAGCCGTTGTACAAAATATAAACCAACTTCATATAATTGAGACCAAGCAACTAAACCTATAGTTCACCTAGTTAAATTATCTGTATCCTGCGCCTCCAACTTGTAATAAGTCACGCACTTGGAACAATTCCTTTGGTTCGTATTCCAAACAGTAAAGGAACAAAAAATCTATTCGGTAACAATCCTTTTCAAACAACGTGATATGAGTTTGACAAAAGGCTCTTCCGTTTATCCCAATAAACTTCTTTGTCAGGTCCTTAGAACTATCTTATCAACAACTACCAAAGTAATTGTTAACACTATGCAATCAATACTTTGAATCACAAAGAATTATATTGATGCCAATCTACTCAACTAATCAATCAAATTTATCACAAAGATAAACCGATTATAGTTGGATCCCCAGCCGATCAAGTTTTGTGCACACCAAAGATTATGAACTCAAATCGGAAATCTTCTTTGTCTTCAAATCTTCTTAGATCTTCAATAAGCACCTGCACACAATCAACTTGAATCTCTTGTGATCAATCACACACAGAACGGAGTCTGTTAACAATGGATTATCACAAGACGTCTTTAGAACTACAAACAATCTAAAGATCCCCGTCGAAACTTTGATCTAGTTTGAGTGAATCTTATATATCAGAAGAGAAGATTCTAAAGCATAAACAAACTAGGTGCAATCAAAGTTCAACAACCGTTAGTTAATCAAATCAATCGAAAACTAATAATAAACTGCAATTATCTAGTTTCCCCAACGGTACTAATAGAGCTTCTCAATCCCAAAGAATTCTTTAAACGAGCCCAGTTAGTAAGAGATTTCGCCTAATTATGTTACTTTCCTCTCCGAATAGGCGTCTCCACCAGTAACAACACAGCTAGGTAGTTTTGATGGCTCTATGGGTTAGTTTGCTCGAAATGCAAACTTCAATATTTATAGACCAAGGAAGTTTGGACACCAAGGAATTTCCAAAACCGAAAATACTCTAAAGATATGCAATATATTTCCAAGTTCGGTTTCCATAATTCTGAAATGCTTTGTCCAAATATTGACCGAAATCTCAGTAGAAAATCTCCAATTAGTAAATGCACATTAACAATTTTTATTTTCTAAAGATATGCATTTTAATTGTTGGAAATTAAATGCATATAAAACTAAAAACCTTAATTAAAAGATTCTCAATTTATTTCGGTCCGGGATTCTCCTTTAGCTATTAAGGAATATCTTTGAACAATAAATGATAAGAAGAGTTATTGCACATGTTCAAAGTATGTCGACATCTTTACTTTGTAAATCCTTTTCATATTTACAATCTTGGAACGATTTGCCACACTTCAAACAAGTTTAGAATTGGTTCAATCGACTTCAAGAACTATGTGATTGATTATCCTATCAAATCACCAATCACGGGATTCACGGTTCTACCTCCATGTGGGTACTAGGATCGGTCACACTAGCTTTCCAAAATTTGGTTGACTAGGTACTAGGATCGGTTACCACATATTTATGGTATTTAACTTGTATTCGGTTGCACAAGTCATAGGATCAGTTACCAATAACTAAGACTTGTTGCACCTCTTACAAGGATCGATTCCACACACTTGTGATCGGTTGCACCTCTTACTAGGATCAGTTTCTCAATGTCTAGAGTTGGTCATACCAATTACAACATATCGATCATACCATCTCAGGTGATTACTTAAGATCGGTTTCACTAATAAAAGTCATACCAATACAAAAGTCAGGCCTTGTGAATAATTTTACCAAGATACATAAACAACTTATGAGCGGTTATACTAAACACACATATTGGTAATCCAAAAATTTGCAATGAATAACAATACCAATAAGCCTAGCGATTTCCCTTTCGATTCACAAAACAAGTTTATGAATTGTACTTCCTTTAAACGAATGTAAAACATTGTTTCCTAGGACGAAATCTTCACCCATACCCATACACATAATCACAATAGCATTCATACGATTATGCCGATGTCTTATATCGAAGTTCAAAAGATAGACGTTATACTTCGTATTGTAATTCCTTAATACTATGTCTAACTAGAGTATAATCATTCATGACTTCACAGTTATGTTTTCAATATGCACGACTTGAAAGATACGCTAGGAATGAAACAATTCAAGTCAAATATTACTAACCTTAAGAGGAATGATGATGTCGTCGTTGTAGCTCCTTACTTCTTTACATTCTTCAAGTATTCACGTAATACTTGTAAGTATCATATCCTAATAACTTTCTAGTAAACTGCAATACCCCGATTTCGGCAGTGGTTCGCCGATGGAAAGAATATAAGCAATCAATCATACCAGCACTAATGCACCAAAACAAATCAGAACTCTACAATTAAGCGTGCTAGGGCGGGAGTAATCCAAGGATGTGTGACCATCCGGGAAGTTGCTGCTGGATTACTGCAGAGATGCCCGTTGAAAACCCCACACTGCCGGATGACCGCAGTGGCTAAGTGGGGACAATATCGGTGGAGGTACGGGTCATTACAAATGGTATCAGAGCTAGGCCCGTATGAGACGGGTCATTACAAATGGTATCAGAGCCGACGAAGGGTCACCTGCCGAGGGTGGGAAGGTATGCTGGACGGGGGAGGTCCAGGTGCTTCTCATGAGGGGCAGGGAACATCGGATATCTGGGCTTGGATATATTCCAGAGTCGAGGACGACTCCAATTTAAGGTGGTGGTATTGTAATACCCCGATTTCGGCAGTGGTTCGCCGATGAAAAGAATATAAGCAATCGATCATACCAGCACTAATGCACTAGAACACATCATAACTCTCTGTTAAGCGTGCTGGGGCGGGAGTAATCCGAGGGATGGGTGACCATCAGGGAAGTTCGCTGGATTACGCAGAGATGCCGTTGAAAACCCCCACACTGCCGGATGACCAACGGTGGCTAAGTGAACAACGATTATCGGTGGAGGGACGGGTCATTACATAAACCTATACGAAGTTGAATTTAGTAAATAATCAAGCGACTCTTTAAATGAGTTTTTGTTCACTAAAATATGACAACCAAACTTGACATACCAACGCTTGGTGGGTTCAACCGAGCTATGCTATAACAATCTCCCCCTTTGTAAATTTTAGTGACAAAACTCTTACTTCATATGGATAAACAAATTACAAGTATTCATTATACATACACTTGATTCCCAAATTCAACAACACAATAACATGTATACATTCAATCCATAAATGTCGTTGTTTGATAGGTGTTGTAAAACACCTAATTTTATATCTAGTATTTATGCTTTCTTTGCTATTTTCCTTGGGAATTGCATCTCTTATGTCTAGTTTGAGTTATTAGGTGCAATGGAGTCTTTGGGAGCAAAAAAGGAGAAAACGTTCATTTGGAGCGAGAACGACAAAAAGATGAAGCCAAGGGTGAAAGAATGAGGCTGTTCCGACATCGCATGAGGAAGTTATGAGCAAAATCATGGATTAAGCTTGTCACTTTCCCGGGCGACGGTACATGTAAAGGGATGCCACTTGATTAGCCCTTATCTATTCCAACCGGGTGGCTCATATCCATCACCGGGTGCACATTGTCTATTTTCATTCCTACACAACCCTAAAATTCGAGAGAAGTTCTATCTTTACTTCTATCATTTGTTTACACGAAAATGAGAAAGCGAACAGTGCGACTCTTCATGAAGAAATATGGAAATTACTGAGTTCGAATTCAGTGGAAGGTAAGAAGGGAAGAGGTGGATGCTACTTCATGTTTTGATGGTGTTTTAGTCTCTGAGAAGAACTAAGAAATTAGAGTTGTCGCTGTTAAATGGAGACGATGAGAAAGAGATGAAAGAATTGAATGCGAGGAAGGAATTGATGACGAGTTGATATGAGTTTGCTAGAAATAGTCGAGATAAAGATGCTCGGTTTGGGATTGTTTTGTTGTCACTACAACAAGGTTGTCCTTGAATTCGTGTTTTGATGGAGGATTTGGTGAAGATAAATGGAGATTTAGGGTTGGTAATGGATAAAAGAGATGGGTTGTTGTTGAATTTATCTCTAATAGAAAGGAATTAAAGAATCAAATCGAATCAGTGATGGTCATGGAAGTTAGGGTTTTGTGAATCTGAAATTGAATGAAGGAAATGGGGTCTCTGTATGCTGTTAATGTTTTAGCTTGTGTACTTGCAGGCGATGGAAGATTGCAGGAACTGAACTTAAATGATGCAGGTGGAGGTTATGGAGCTATGAATGAGATGTTTGGATCAATGAGTTTATGAAGGAGCAGGATATGGAAGTGAATTAGGAGCTGATGCTGTAAAGATGCAATGGGATTTGCAGATATATCAGTTGTGTTCCAGGGAGGATAGATATATGTCTAGGATACATGGCAAGAGCAGGTAGTGTGGGTTGCAGCTGGTTTTGTTACAATGGCCAGGCCTGAAACTGATATGGATGTTTCAGTGAATTGTTGGAGGCCTTGTGGCAGTTGAGAATGGAGCTGAGCTGCTGATGTTGGCAGGAAGGAGTAGCTGACTCTCTGGTGCTGCAATGAAGTCGACCTGGTGCTGTGGGTTTGCAGTGGATATGGAGCAGTTGAGTCTGCCGCAGGAAATGCAACTGGTGGAGAGTCAGATGGCAATGGAAATGGAATGTTGGATTCAGCTGGTTAGATCTGCAGGTAATGGCAGTGGTGGTGATATGAACTATGGCAGATATGAATGAATGCTCGACAGTGAATGTGTGAGCTGATATGGGAACTTGTGATGAACATGAAGTTGCACTGAGGTGATAACTCGAGGTTGTGGCATGTGCGTAATGAAATGAAGAATTGGTTGAGCTCATGTGATGTTGGGCACTTGAATCTGGAGAATTTGGCAGTGACATTGGAACTCGCTGTGCTGAAGATTGCAGCTGTTGCAGGTGTAGGTGCTGTGTACGTGGAGCTTTAGGGGCTGGTAAGAATTGACATGAGCTGTTGTGTTTGCTGCCAGAGATTCAGGTGGTGCTGCTATTGATAATGGGCACTGAATGGAGTATGTGTTGCTGTGGAGATGTCTGAATTTTGCAAGTTTACAATGGGTGCTGGCGGGTGATAGAGTTGCAGGTGTTGGGAGTTAGCAATGCAGCTGGTGGAATTGATGGTGGTGGTATGAGGCTGAGCTGAGCAGCCATCATGGCGGGATAGGAATTTGTGAAACACAAGGATTGTGCATCACAGAGCTTTGGCCAGTGCAATGGCCTTGGCCAATACCAACTCATTCAATCAGCTGACTGGGTTGACTGACTCATACTCTGACTCGGTGCTTGACCGAGTTGACCCGGCCGAGTTGACTCGTTGACCGGTGACCGGGTGGACTTTGCCGGTCACCCAAGCTATTTTCCGGCGATTCTTCCGGCCAATTTCCGGCCACAATACCAGCTTTCCGGCGACCTCTTTTGGGTCATATTTTCACATGGGTTTTCCTCACACATGGGCTTGGTGGACTTCTATCTTTTGGACCTTTGAAGATTAGACCTAATTTTGGAAACAAAAGAGCTATTTAAAGGAAAGACTTCTACAACTTTGAGGAGATATCATATATTTTTCTTGGAACTTTGGAGAGCCGGTTTTGTTTACGCTTCTAGGGTTTGCTTTTGTTCATCTTCTTCTTTTCAATTAATATTTTCATGATGAACTCCATAGCTATGAGTAGCTAAACAAATATTATTGGTTATGGGATAAAGTTGATTTCTCAATATGTTATATGATTCAATGAATTAGTTTTGTCTCAATATATTGTTTGTGATTCACAATTAATAGTGTTATATGATTTGATAGTTTGTTTGGTTGAGTCCGGAATCAATCCGATTTACATTCATCTCTAGAGCTATATTAGGGTATTCAATACGAAAAAAGTTGTTTATCCCTGATTCTAAGTAGCATAATTGTGGGTAGTGCTTGTAGTGATATATCCTACTAGTCACAAGTGAATCATAACTTTTGTTAAAATGATTAGTGCTTTTACACATTCGTTTGCATTGATTATTCTTATTCCATAGAACTTATAGCTTTTAGGGAGTTAAATCTAATTGTGCTTTTACAATTTAGGTTGCTTTCTAGGAAGAATTCACATATGCATCTTTTAATGTGGTTGTGATGAAAACAGGGAATTAGCGGGATATACTTGCGATCAAGGTATCCTAGGACTATTAGTAAATGAGAGATTAAAATACCAATTCTAATCATTGATGAAAATACATGTTTGTGAATGATACTATCCATTGACCAATATCTTCTCCTTATTGATTATTCCAATTACTTACTATGCGTTCAATTACTTTTATTTATTAGATAAAACAACAAACATCCCCCCCTTGGTTACCTTAGAAACTGAAAATTGCATAACAACAATTGCCTCTCTGTGGATACGAACTCTTCCTTACTTTGTACTTCATTCATATTTAGTGAGTAAGAAAGTGAAATTATTTTTGACGGATTGACAACCGATCATTGTTGACATTATAATAACAAAGCTAATACTCCCCCTAAAGGTAAGATAGGTAGATTTTCAATTCGCACGTCTTTGTTATTCCCTTTGTAGTCCACATAACTACAAGTATCAATATAATATGCTACCCCCTTAGTCTATGCTTTACTCTTTCGTTGGATATAACGTTTAAGCACCATTGTCCTTTCCTTAGTGATACCCATATATTTCTCCCCCTTTTTGTCACAAAATGACAAAGGTACGAGCAAATAAAAAGACAAACCGAAAAGGATCTTACAAATCTCAAAAGACTTGCAACCTATAAGAGTTAAGCACGAGGGTTCCACACACCATTTTTGATAACCAATATCAAAACCGAAACTACAAAGTAATTTTGTTTTGATATGTTACCAAGGAAACAATTGCCCGAAGAAATTTTCCCTAATAGTTTAGGAAATCAAAAATCGACTAAGCACCTTAGTTCTTTTGCTAAACTGATTGCACAAATACAATCGCTTGTTCGATAAGACCAAAATAAAGATCAGAATTAACTTTATTTTTCTCATCAGGTTCTAATTATTCAAATAATAACTTAGACCTTTAACTTTTAAACAAGACAAGTACTAGGTTAGTTAACTAGCATTTCTTGTTAAGGCATTCGATTAGACTTGAATAACAGAACCTCCACTTTTATAAGTCTAACTAAGATCGGAATTAACTTAGTTTCTCTTATCCGGAATCGAATTGGACTAAACAATTCATCTCTAAAACCTTTTGTTAAGCCATAATTAATTCATACAAACCAAATAAATCAACTTGCATAATTATTTATCTCAACCGGATTGAAACAAACATAGACATTAAAGCACCGCAATTGCACCGTAATTTCGTAAGCCTAAACAATTGATACCAAACAATAAAGCAAGATAACAATAGTTTTCTTAACCGAAAACAATTGAATCACACACACATCCATACACAAATAATGGAATAAACATCAATTGTACCGAAATTTTGTTAAGCAAAAGCAATAAATATATGCAATAAAATCAGGCTTTTCTTAAACAGGAAAATGATTAACTAACAAATTTGTTACCTCAAGTTCCGCATCCTCTTCTCCACAGAAACATATATCATTAAGTGACAGTTCAAGTTAGAACTCTCCCCCATTGTGTTGTCATCCTCTCTCAAGAACAAAAGAACAACAACAAGGACCAACCTTTACCCAGAGAAAGGTTGAAAACCGGTTTTAACTATTGCAATGCAAAAGTTGAAACCCCGAAACACATATGCTTTTATGCTAAGCCAAATGATTCAACATATTGTGACTTTTTCACATATTAGTTTCAATCAAAACCCCTTATGATCCTTTGATAAAGCCTACCAACATGGGTTAGAACTTAATCTGCTAAACCAAAAAGTCACCCAAACCATAAGGGTTCACACATTATGAGATCGAATATCAAGGTTATGAAGCATCCCATAAACATACATAACAATAAGATAAATCATTCAAGCACAGGCTATGTAAACGAAAAACTATCACAAGAAAAATTATAAACTAATAATTTTATTCATAAATAAGATAGTTTTATTCAAAATAGACCTTATACAGTTATTGAAAGAAAATCAAAAACTGGTGTATATTTTGTTTGCTAATAAGAAAGTAGTCTTATTTCTTATTGTCATCGACTTCCTACCCAGTAGTAATTCCATTTACGGGGAAATCTCATCTAGTAGACACTGAAACTTCCACATAACATCCTCATAATGATTAAGAGAGATGGTAAGATGCATAGCATTATTTGAGGAGTTCTCATGGGATTTTTTTATTAACTCCTTATAGTAGAGTACCCTTTTCCATTGAACATGAACTCTTTCGTCAAGCAAAACTCTTCTTCCGATTAGGTCTAGTACACCATCAAGTAAACTGGATGCATGTACCTTTGAAGAGGATATGAGTTGAATCGAATGATAGCATGTATTGATGCACAAGGTTAGCCTGTCCGATTCCAGGGAGTCAATATATTTTTAAATCTTGTGAATACAATATTCACCGACAATTTCTCCATAGACTACTCCATTCACCACATAAAGAATTTGATAGCACTTTCCCTCGAACATTCGAGCAAGTTTCTTGGAGAGAATCATTGTTGTCAGTTTTCTCCTTAGATCTTCATTCAGTATCATCCTTGAATGTATGCTCATCAAAACCTCAAGATAAATATTTTGAGAAATCAAAAAGTTTACCTTGACCGAAAATATTATGAAGACTTGCATAGTAATCCAAGTTTTTATTTCCGATGTTGAGGAAACATTAATTTTTAAGAAAATATATTTTCGGTAACAGATTCTTTCAAAATGAGTGATACCAATCCATTTATGGATTTTTAGGAACCAAAATGGCCCAAGGAACCGAATATCATTCCACAAGTTATAAATTATGTTTGAGAGATTTCGAAACATAAGATAACTTGACTTACTCAGGTTGCTAATTTCTTTTAGTCTATCACTGGTTTCGAAGAAACCATTGTGTGGTGAGTGCATATGACTACTTTTCATAGAGAATATGAAAAGATACTTCTTCTTCTTAAACTCATAAGATTTAAGTATTTTCTTGGATCGAATTGTATTGTAATAGGATTTTATTAAATATTGTTTTTTAATACATCAAGAGTTCTTACTCTATTAGTAGCGTTTCGAGTTATTTGATTCTCTGTTTGAAGATACCTTTCCACACGGTTGCTTGTACAATCTAATCCAACAAGATTATTTGTGAATATTTTTGATACAAGACCAAAGGCAACATTCAAAAAACTCAAGATTTTAATATGACAGTCTCTCTTAGTGAAATGTTCACGGTGAGAAACAGAAGCAACCGAGGTTATATTTCATAACCCATTCAGATCAACATTGAGAAACCTTGTTGAACTGTATTGATTCCCTTGTATGAAATATTTTTCATAAAAAGATGTCAGTCAGTTGTCTCTTAGATCTAAGAGAGTTTTTCTCGAGAAATCGCAAGATCCTAACCAATTTCTAGACGATTCCTTTAAAGAGAGTATTGCATCCTTCATTCTGTTAACAATGGATTATCACAAGACGTCTTTAGAACTACAAAAAGTCTAAAGATCCCATCGAAACTTCGATCTAGTTTGAGTGAATCTTATATCAGAAGAGAAGATTCTCAAGCACAAACAAACCAGGTGCAATCAAAGTTCAACAACCGTTAGTCAATCAAATCAATCAAAAGTCCCGTGTAATAAACCCAATTATCTAGTTTCCCACCAACGGTACTCGTAGAGCTTCCCAATCCCAAAGAAGTCTTTAAAACGAGCGGTCGTAAGAGATTTCGCCTAATTAGGGTACTTTCCTCTCCGAATGAACGACTCCACCAAGAACAACACAACAAGGTAGTTTTATCAAGCTCGAAGATTAGTTTGCTCGAAATGCAAACTTCAATATTTATAGACCAAGGAAGTTTGGACACCAAGTAATTTCCAAAACCGAAAATATTCTCAAGATATGCAATATATTTCCAAATTTGGTTTCCATAATTCTTGGAAATGCTTTGTCCAAATATTGACCGAAATCTCAGTAGAAAATCTCTAATAAGTATATGCACATTACCAATTTTTATTTTCTAAAGATATGCATTTTAATTGACCGAATCCATAACGTGACTGATTCATTTTTAGTTGATAGGAAATTTAGTGTATCCAACAAATTCATTGTATTTATCAATTAGTACTTTAATGTTGAGCAATTTGTTGTTTAAGCTTCCTATGCTAAGCATTTTAAAAGGAATGACTCTTTCAAGATCTTATTCTCATGTAATTGATTTTCATGGCTAACTAATTTTAAATTGTTGCACCATTACGTTGCTTTGTCTTGTTTTACCACAGTGGATCTCGAGTAGCGAAATTCTCATTGAAGTTATTAGTATCAATTGTGCTTTTTGAAGTTGTACATGTCTATTATGTTGTTTAGAATTGGATTCAAAGTTGTTAAGGGTTGCTCGATCTAGTTGTTTGTCATGTACCGGGAGGTACAGTGACATGATAAACACTTGATTCTGAGAACCAAGTTTCTCTGCTCTTGTGAACAGCCTTTCTCTGGTTCCGAAGAACACAGCCTAAGAACAAAGTTCTGTTTGGATTAATAAATTGACGATCTCTTCATTACAGACTCCACATCTTATAAAAGCTAGGTTTTCTCTCTAAATCTAACTACTACTAACACTGACCTATGACATCATCTTAACCATCCATTACAGCTCAATTAAAAACTAATTGATAACTCAAATTAATTGTCGACATTTTTACTACTAATATATATCGGCTAACAAGTAACAGGCGAGGGGACATCTTATCATATGGAAGGTACATGACATTCCCCACTCCTTGGAAACATCCTTGTCCTCAAGGATGAAGAACTTAGTCATTGGACATCTTCTCATATAGGTACAAGCGCATCTCGGCTGGACTTGACGTAGCAACTTCACTTATAAATAGGTCGAGTGTGGAACAAGGTGGAGGTTAAGGTACTTGTCAGCTGGTAGATGACAGTTCCTGGTAGACAACATTCCAGGTTGTAGTGATGCCTCGATATGCTGTACTTCCCCCTGTAGATACCATTCCTGTATGGCAGTCCTAAAACTCTAGTTGTAGTGCTTAGGTTCCAGTCATTTTTGAGCGGGAGAATGGCTACAATCTGCTTATGGACCTCATTTTCACATAACACAATGGTCCCATAATTTTCACAACCTCCAGCTACGAATGCAGTTCTAGCAGCACCTGTTGAATCCAGACCAGTAGCCATGCGCGTAGTTCCTTTCTCCACATCAATCAGAAACATATTGGAGCCACCAGAAAAAACAAGTCCAAGACTAATGGTGCTAGTAAAAATGGAATAAAAAATAAGTTGCCTCATGAGAATACACCCTCCAGCTATAATGATTGGTTGTCAAGTACCATAGGACCCATAGTTGGCGTAAAAGAAGTCCATTTCCTTCAAAACACAATCATACTAGGTACAACCAGCAATATAGAAAAACTGATTGAAGACGCTGATGATAACGCAATACCATAAAGAGATAAAACTAATAAGAACAAACCAATATAGAAAAATCTCACACTCCACATCCTAGTTGAAACCAGTCTGAATTTCCACCTCAAGTACTCGAACCACAACATCACGTCAAGAATCAGAATGACGTTGAGAATGACTTGAGTTTCCATTAGCCATATGATAACTGAAATGGTGCAGTTCATATTTTGAACACTTCTTAGTCCTGTAGAGCACAATGTGTATTTCCATCTCAAAAAGACTACCAACAGCAACATATGTGGTATTTGAATCACAGTGCACATGAGTTTTCATCCCATTATCCTGACAAGCCCACCGAGGATATAACAATAGTTCACCTCAGGATCATTGTAAAATAGCAACACAAGATGGGAAGAAGTACCAGGTTGCGATTGACAGAGCCAAATATAGGTTATAGGACTAGCTGAAATAATCTTGAGCACACATTTGAAATCACCCCAAGCAAGTTACACTTGAAAGACGAAGAAAAGAAAATTCTCCTCACTAAGTAGTTGACATAAAGAATTAAAGCACTAAACAACCAATCGACCGGTCCCTAATTTTATAAATCAACTCATGAACAAGTCCTCTCGTGGCTTTTATCCACTAAATTCAAACCCACAACAGAGACAAACCCAATTCTAAATTCCCATTTCATAAAGTAATAATTCCACACCAAGTTTGAATTCCTTTTCCACGATCAAATAATGCAGTATAAGCAAAGAAAGATAAAGACATCCAATACCGAGCAACTTGCTGTTGAATAACACCTTGGAGCTTGCAAAGTGTATTGTAAGAGAAGTAAGAAAGTGCAAATGGCATGAGCTATAAGATAGAATAATTGAAGCATTGAATGGATGTGGATGTACATTTCTAGTCTTGATCATAAAAACTGCATACCAACTGTAACATATGTCACTTAATACGTGTCTTGTACCCTTAGGCAAACTATCTTCATAAGTCAATTCAATAAACAACTTACTAGTATCTTTAATTTCATAATGATCAACAACACACACAAGAACCATCGAATTAACCCAAAAATTTGATTCACACCCAAGGTTAAGAAGTGATTGAATAGTCAACTTCTCATGAGAAATCCAGAAGGAGGAGCACACTTACCTCGATCATATATCCAGCGAGCAAATAGGCTGGCACCCATAATTACTTGCAGCATTTTGAACAAATATCAACCCACTGGGATGCATAAACAACAATTGAAATTGATACCCATGCCTAAAAACTATCTTTAGAACAATTTCAACAGTATATGTATCCAAAAATTTTGAACTTGCACAATCATAAGGAATCCATAATTTATAGTCAGATTTTAAATGATGTTTTCCACGATCAAATACTTTACCTCTTTTGAGATGCAAGAGGAAATCAATTCCAACACCCCGTAAATTCCAAGATTTATTCTCAGGCATTTTAGCAAACAACAGGCCTGCAGTATTAGTAACACCACCTCTAGCTAATATATCCATAATTGATTCACCAACCAACCAATCGAACTCGTACCCAGGTTTGTGAAACAAGTCATAAACAAAATTGTCATTGTAGATGGCCATCAAAATAGAACAAACATATAGTGCGAATGAACATGAAGTACTTGTATCAAAATCAAATCATAAACTCCAGCTAAGTAATAAAAACATCTAGTGAGTTTGAAATCTTTTCCACAATCAAAAAATAACCGAGTATAAACAGGAAGAAGAGCAAAACGATTCTTACTAATTATTTTGTAGTTACCATTGACAAACTCCTTTAAGCTTTGGAGTTTCTCACAACTACCCTCATTACTCATAGCTTCAGTAGTTTGAAAATTCACCTCATCGGGTAAATCATCACTTCATCAAGAAAAAGAAGGAATGAGCAATTCAAAATCGAGACAATCATCGTCTTCTTGGTTTCAACAAAGAAAAATTTAGGAATCAACTCAGGAGTGAAGAGAATCGGCTTCTTGAGAACATCGGTAGGAATGGATTTGATTTCCTCGGGACGGAGACTAAAGTTGAATCCAAGTAGCATCATGAAGTAAAATTTGGAGTAAGAACTTGACTGAATTCAGGTACTAATTCTTCACTGAAAACCTCATCCTCCTTCGTAGCTCCCGTATTACAACTCGATGAATGAATTGTTGTTCTAATGGTGGTAATTTAATTGAGTCCCAGCGAAGATAGGCGATGGATATTTGATAATTTGTTTCCAAAAGACGGATAATTTCGACTTAGTGAAGGTACATCGTTAAGCAAATCTTGATATTTTCTCTTCAAATCTAGTAAATGGCTATAGGCTGCACATTGCGCCCTAGCTCGATAAAAAAAAACCCCATGGATCGAAACTAATCTGATACCAATTGTCATGTACCAGGAGGTACAGTGACAAGATAAACACTTGATTCTAAGAACCAAGTTTCTCTGCTCTTGCGAACAACCTTTCTCTGGTTCCGAAGAACACGGCCTAAGAACAAAGTTCTGTTTGGATTAATAATTTGATGATCTCTTCATTACAGACTTCACATCTTGAAAAAATGAGGGTACCCAAATATACCTCAATCTAAAACTTTTCTACCTATAAGTCCTTTCTCCGAAAGTGATTGTCTATGGACTGAGTCGAGACAATACAACTAATCGGTTCACACTTCATGTGATCGTCTATGGATACGAGATCGAGACAATACGACAACAAGATAACTTGCGTGATTGATTATGGATACAAGATCGAGACAATACAACAACGAAGTATGTTTACTTGATAATAGGTTCGGACTTAACCAAACACAATAGGATTGCTATCAAGTAAGTAGGAATTAACATTTGTGTATTTTACTTCTAATTATAATAAAAACAATTATAATTGTGGAAATAGAAAAGTAAAAGACACAGTAAGATTTTGTTAACGAGGAAATCGCAAATGCGAGAAAAACCAGGGACCTTGTCCGGAATTGAATACTCTCGGGATTAAGCATTATACAAAATCTAAACCAACTTCGTATAGTTGAGACCAAGCAACTAAACCTATAGTTCACCTAGTTCCGCCTGTATCCTCCTATGCCTCCAACTTGTAATAAGTCACGCACTTGGAACAATTCCTTTGGTTCGTATTCTAAACAAAGAAAGGAACAACAAATGCATTCGGTAACAACTCTTTTCAAACAACGTGATATGAGTTTGAAAAAAGGCTCTTCCGTTTATCCCAATAAACTCCTTTGTCAAGTACTTAGATTTATCTTATCAACAATTACCAAAGTAATTGTTTAGACTATGCAATCGATACTTCGAATCACAAAAAATTGTATTGATGCCGATCTACTCAACTAATCAATCAAATCTATCACAAGAATAAATCGATTATAGTTGGATCCCCAGCCAATCAAGTTTTGTGCACACCAAAGATTATTAACTCAAATCAGAAATCTTCTTTGTCTTCAAATCTTCTTAGATCTTCATAAACACCTGCACACAATCAACTTGAATCTCTTGTGATCAATCATGTACGAACGAAGTCTGTTAACAATGGATTATCACAAGGCGAAACAGTCTAAAGATCCCCGTCGAAACTTCGATCTAGTTTGAGTGCATCTTATATCAGAAGAGAAGATTCTCAAACATAAACAAACTAGGTGCAATCAAATTTTAACAATCTGTAGTCAATTAAATCAATCGAAAAATAATAATAAGCGCAATTATCTAGTTTCCCACCAACGGTACTCGTGACTTCCCAATCCCAAAGAAGTTTTTAAAACGACTGGTCGTAAGAGATTTCGCCTAATTAGGGTACTTTCCTCTCTCGAATAGACGGCCCATCAAGTAACAACACAACAAGGTAATTTTGTCAAGCTGCGAGGATTAGTTTGCTCTAAATGCAAAATTCAATATTTATAGACCAAGGAAGTTTGGACACCAAGGAATTTCCAAAACCGAAAATATTCTCAAGATATGCAATATATTTCCAAGTTCGGTTTCCATAATTCCTGGAAATGCTTTGTCCAAATATTGAGTACTATCTTCTTTAAGATTTGCTCGAGATTTATTCTCTGATAGGCAAGATTGAAAAGTAGTCACAAACATCTTAATCTCATCGTTTTGTGATTCCACAATATCTTGTTTTGTTAATCGATTAAGATTATTGTGAGGTGGCCCGATATTACTTGGTTGTTCTTCGAATATAAGTCTCGGTTTATCAATTGGTTCTTGTTCACCTGATTTATCAAAAGACGAACAAAACTCATAGGTATATACGTGGGAGACGATTTATCTATTCAATAGACTTTTACTGTGATCTGAGATTTTTTATCAAGTCTTCAACTTTTGGGTCGTAGCAACTCTTAGTTGTGGGTGAGATCATCTAAGGGAATCAAGTGCGCATAATCCAACGTTATTCTAGAGGCGTAAGGAACGTAACTGTACCTTGATCAGTGTGATATTGGTTAGGCTCAACTACATTCCAGTCTGAAGTTAACTTGTAGTAAGCTAGTGTATGTAGCGGCTTAATACAGTGTGGTTTTCAATCTGGACTAGGTCCCGGGGGTTTTCTGCATTTGCGGTTTCCTCGTTAACAAAATTTATGGTGTATGTGTTATTTCTTTTCCACATTATATTTTTTATATAATTGAAATATCACAGGTTGTGCGTAGTGCAATCAATTAGATAATCCAACCTTTGGTTGTTGATATAAATTGATTGACACTTGAACATTGGTCTTTGGTACCGTTCAAGTTGTTCACATAATAATCAGGCTCGCGGATTTCTATCTATTTGATTTCTTGATTACATTGTGAAACAGAGATACAACTCTTGGATATATTTCCGTTGATTGAGTCTGACTGTCTAGTTGATTCTCTTGGAATTATATTGGAGGTTGTCCATATAGATTGCTAAACGAAATATTGGGTGAGGTTGTTAGACCCCCGTTTTTTTAAATCGGTTTAGTGATAAGACTGACATTTTTAATATGTTATCTTCTCATTCCAGAAATATTAGTACTATTAGTAATCCCATTATTCATGAGAATGCTTTTGATTTTATTCATTCAATTATTTCTAAAGCTGATAATGTTGAATTTTTGTAGTTCCTTCGGATGATAAGTCCATTGTTAAAGATACATCTAGCTGGAGTTCCCCAGGCCCCAATGGGTTTCAAGCTGGTTTTTACTAAACTCAATGAGACTGTGTAGGTAAGGATTTAATTGAGGTTGAGTAAGACTTATATTTCTCTTGTTACTAAACTAAATAAATGAACCAAAATCTCCCGTTGGTTTTAGGCACATAGGTCCGTGTAATAATTCTTACAAATTTGTGTCTAAAATTCTACCTAAGCCTCACCTAAAGCATCTAATTTCTCCATTTTCAAACATCCTTTTGTTCTTGGTCGATCAATTTATGACAATTAGGTAGAATTTATGACAATTTGTTTTGCTCACCTGCCATGCCTTCCAAGATTGCTGATAGGGGGGACTGGTTTTGCTTGGGGGTGTACAAAATGCTAATAAGACAACATCATTTGCCTTGGGGTTGATACACCCCCAAGCAAATTGGTACCCCATTAGCAGCCTTCATGCCTTCTGGCACCCACATTTACCTCTTTGTTTCTTTCTCATACACAACCGAAACTTAGCCAAGGACCATGAACTCTTTTGATCAGTCCACATGAATGCGCATAACTTGATACGATAGACCACTGAGGTATGGACCCTTGTGTGTATTAAACTAAAAAATAACTTCAAGACAACGTTTCACATTTATGTCATCAACAGCAATATTACGACCAGAAGTGAAGTGATAGACATCCCGCATCTCACAAAACATTAGAGACCTAATGACCCGGCGGATTTACGAGGTGTTTTGGTGTGGGTCCCACCCCTTGTGAGATGTCGGGATAACTCGCGGGATGTAAATCATTTTTGATATT